>SMMW01000570.1:0-15459 GCA_004794655.1 Marisa cornuarietis
AAAACTTGTTTTCGTGTTACAATAACAAAACTACACAAAAAACTAAGACAAAACACTTTTACCATTGCCTCCGTTTTCTTCTGCTCCATCATCAGTAGTTCTTTTTCTATCCTCTCCACAACGTCTTCACCAAACTCTACACTTGACAAGGGCTTCACCCACACGTCTCGCTGCAAGTCTGCGCTGAGGTCAAGGCTGTTGACCCTGTCTGTCAGAGTCTGTCTCATGTGTATCAGTGCAGGACGTGGTGACACTGCCGTGGCTCGAGTCACAATATGTTTGTGTGACGTCACCTTCCCTACACGGTTGCTAAGGTCAGTCTTGAGGTCATGTAACGAATTTCTGATTTTGAGATGTGAAGTGCAAAGCTTTTTTTTCAACTTTTCACGAAAGTCTTCCACCAGCTTCTGAAGACGGTCACATGTCTTGTCCACCTGCGCCATGTCTTCTTGTTCACTGACATCAACTTCCTGTAGACGTGACGTCAGCTGACCTATAGCCTGCTCTAGCTTCTGCTCCGCTTCTACCAGAATCTTTGTCAAGTCCTTCAGTGAATTTTGAGCTGACTCTATTTCATCTTCAAGAAAGCTGGCTTCTCGGCATTCTTTGTGTTTTTTAGACTTGCAGGCTGAGCAGACAGCGAGGCGGTGCTCACCGCAGAAGAATTCCGCCTGTTTGTCGCCGTGGTCAGCACACAGTGCAGGGCGGCTGGCAGCCAGACGTTCAGGTGTCACAGTGCTGAACCTCTCCACATCGTGATTACTGGTCGCGGGGATCTTTTTATGAGCCTTGGTACAGGCTGAGCACAGCATGACTTGACATTGCATACAGATAGAGTCCGCCTTTACATCATCACATACACAACAAACGTGATGTTTACTCAGC
Organism: Marisa cornuarietis; assembly: GCA_004794655.1. Taxonomy (NCBI): domain Eukaryota; kingdom Metazoa; phylum Mollusca; class Gastropoda; order Architaenioglossa; family Ampullariidae; genus Marisa; species Marisa cornuarietis. Next base: position 886 of record SMMW01000570.1, read on the forward strand.
ACACGAGCGCTCTCCACCAGCGCTTCCATCACAAAATCTGTTGGCAGGGCGTCAACTGTATCGGACGAACTTCGATCTGACTGCCTTACGATAGGACATCTACACAGCGGACAACCACCTTGAGGTTTTGAATCCATCCAGGAAATGACACATTCTCGGCACAGAAGATGTCCACAGGGTAGAATCTTAGGAGTAGTGAAGTCATTGGTGCACACTGCACACTCTCTTTCGTGCGTCTGAGCCATCTTGGAATCTCAGTTACTGATGATACAAAACAGAAACGTGTTACCATTTTGTAATTTTAGTCTACGTAGAAAGGTTTTATGCGTTGGAAGGCGCCGGGGCGGGTTTAGGGGCTGGGACACAATAAAACAGATTGAAGAGATCATGATTATTGGAAATCGTTAAGTGTTTCTCTAGGGATTTTTGCAAGCATTTGTATTTTTGGTGATATTTTTTAAACCATGCTCGTGCTAGCAGAAGAAAAAAAAAGAAGAGAATAAAGAAAGAAGAAACAAAAAGCGAAGGACCACCCTAGGAAGAAATATTCGCTTTGCACTTCGTTGAAAGCATGACGAAACCCTTAAAGAAAATATCAGAAAATGTTCCATTAGCAAGATTGCAAGATTCATAAATATTTCAATAGTGTCATAAGCTCTAGCAGCTAGTTTAATTTCGACATTTACAAAAAGGCTATTGCTATAACAGTTTTTATTAAACAAAGACCAGTACACGAGGTGATGAAAGGGGAAGTAATGCCTATGTCAGTAGTTTCCCTTTTAACTTTTTCCATACTCCACATGTTACCAACCGTTAAAGCCAGCCGTGAACTTAACAGAATATCTGCAGGAATGACTGTTATCACACATCGGCTGACCTACTTGAGTCACACTGTAGTTCACCAAGTTATGGCGGTTATCTACACACACTGACCGGGATGTTAGTGAATGTGCTGACGTTAAGCGATGTAAGTATGTAGTTTACTCACCGTCTCCTTCTGATTAAAAAGTTAGGTTAGGCTTGAATCTGGTCTGACAGTATCCCTCAATACCTAGGACTGAAATGTCGACAACTATTTCTCTCACTGTGTCTCCTCCCTGTACAGGCCGCGCTATGACATTGAGAATCAGGTCACGTGACATTCATAGAATTACAACTAATCTGGGAATCCCCGTTAACATAGTTCAGTACACGTTTAGTTTCGTTTCTTTTTTATATTTTAGAAAAATGGGTTTAAACAACTTAAACCGACTATTTAAAAGCTTTTTGTCTACGTTTACAGTGACCCATATTTATTTCTGTTGAAGCTTATTCAAAAACATTCTATATCATGATGTGTTATTCTGTCACACAGTTGTACAAATGTTTCTCGGAAAGTTGCCAAGTAGCAGGCAAGTAAAAATAGAAGGCGCTAAAAACAATTACCACGTGACTTGGAGGAGGTACGATTAAAAGAGGACAACAGCGACCACAGGCCGGAAAGTGAAGCAGAGGGAACCCGGATGTACCCGTGGCCACGCCCTCCTGTGACGAGTATCAGCAAAGATGATCTTTGGTATCAGGATTCGCGTGCGGATACCTGGTGGTACATGTTGCGCTGCGGCGAGTTCACAGCTTTCGAGCTAAAGGTTTTCGATTATCCCCCTTTCCAATCGTACACATTCTGTTGTTCTACAGTTTTACCAATATGCCATTTTACTTTGCATGAATGTTTAAAGTTTAGAAACAAATTTTTTTCATTGTGGACAAGACGACTATATGCTGCTTTCTATCTCTACTTATCAAGATGACTGTGAAATGTTTGTATAATTTGCCACATTTATACTTCGTTTCTTTGATTTGAATATACTGGTGTTGAAAATCACAGATCTACAGTTCTCCTTCATCTGCCTGTTTTGAGGGTTCCCGCTCGATTCGACTAAGGTCGGTTCGACTAAAGATCGAGTCGTCTATAGGACGCATGAAATGGAAAAATATTGAAGTGATTGGGATGTTAATGAACGATTTAAATGTATCATGTAAACTGTTAATTATCGCGTTAAGCAATCGGGGTCCACACGTTCCACTCTCGCATGCACGCTCTCAACCACACAGACTCAACAAGCACTCAAACGCCCGATGCCGTCACCCGGTGTTCTGTACATCATCATCGTCGTCGTCGTTGTCGTCGTCGTCGTCGTCGTTATTGCAGCCACAGATCTTACTTCATACAAGATATTCATCAACATAGAATCACGTGACACTATCATCCCGTCGGTTAATATCTTCGGCTCTATATTCTTTGTGGTAGTGTTACAGTTCGTAAGACAAATGTTGGTTCCGCCGTTTTCGTGAAAAACAATGACTGGTTCCTGTAGATCCAAGTGTAAATGTGGTCTTCTCGATTAAATTTATTGACAGACATGAACGCCATCCACGAAATATAAAAATAAATATTTAAGTTTTTAAATTATAAATCCCTAATATAAATCAAAATTAAACGTAACACTTAATGACTCACATGTTTTTATTAAAGTTATTTGTTGTATTTTATAAGCAAGGTGATTTTTATCCGTCTAGATCTGCTGTCATAATCTTGTGACTATAAGATACAACTCATTATATATTGAATGACAACATACCGCACACTGTATGATATAGGGACTAATATAACACAGTTCACTATACATTGAATCACAGTATAAGGAGATGTCCATCACACAGGTACATAAATACATCCTCTCACGTTTGATTCCCTGCTCTATTTTCTCTCCACCTCAAAAAATAAAGAGCAGGGCTGACGTGCATGAGCGAACTTAAAAGTGAACTTAAGCTTGAGTCCGCTGTCTCAGCCTTAAGTCGAGTAAATCGGTGTGCACAAGCAAACTCAAGTCCGCTAAGTACAAAATTTCTTACTCAACTTTAGGGCTGCCCTCCCCCTGGTATAAACCCTTACTTAGCTGAGTCGGGCAGTAGATTTCTGATTTCTTCGTGTGAAGAGTGAAAGATGGCAGCGAGACGATCGACTGTGTTTCACAAATCACAATGATGTTTAGACGATGTTTGAGGGGAGAATGTATATTTCGTGACTGGAAAAATCGTTTTGCTACATACAACGACACTGAATCGAGTTGAATGTTCGATTTCGACTCCGGCGAGTCGATAGCTTGTCTCTTTTTGACCTGATACAAGAGAACAACAACACTCGCTGCCGCGAAAGGGTTTAGCTTGCCACCCCCTATCATGCATTTGATGGTAGCACTGAGATTTTATGCTGCAAGGTACTTCCATGTCACCATCGGTGACATTTTTTAAATTGACCGACCTACGGTGTCACGGGTCAACGCTTGTGTGAGGAAGAGGCACGACGAGTGATGGCTGACTTGAATAATCAAGTCAGTTTTCCAAATGTTATGGGTGCCTGAACTGCACCCATGTACGAATTAGTTCCAGCGGAGACTGAAACAGAATTTGTCAACAGCGTCACCACTCAATCAACAGTCAGCTGATTTGTAATGCTAACATGATAATCACAAACTGTGTGGTAAACTAGAGCCAGGGTCAGTTTGTTTTTTTTTGAAAGATATCTCAGATTTTGTGTGCAAGATCACCATCTACTGCATTGTTCTGCAAAATCTTGTGACTGCACTTAGGATACCACATCCAGATTGTGATGAATAAATTCTTCGGATTCTGAGCTGGATGATGAAGATAGATTCACAACACCAAATTCCACTGTTACTTCTGTTATCAGAATAAAGTATGAAAACTGGGTTTACAAAGAATGAAATAAGCACATCATGATAGAATTTTCAAGCATAGACTGAGTTAGGAATATGTTAAATTATGTCCTTTTCAATGCAAAAAGTGACTTTTTGTATAATTAGGTCTACTCACTTAAATTGGAGATGAAAAAAAATCCTTAGCTGTGCCAGTCTGATATTTGTCTGCTGAATCTGAATTAAAGCCATATTTTCGCAATAAATTCATTCTCAGCACATATCTTCTGCATCTCATTATCAATCAAAGCATTCTCGTTTCGATCTCTTTCAGCCCATGTTGATTCCTTTTTTGTTGCTGCTGACAGAGCCTGTTTATGAGTGGTTTCTTTGAAAAAGATGATCCATAGTTTCCATTGGGTGCTGCTACAGTACAGGAATTGCCAGTGGATGGTGTCGTAGTGGCATGTGAAGTGGGAGTAGTCACCTTCAGAGGCCTTACCATTTGTGCATTGGTTAAATTGCAACTAATCTTTTGAGAAGAGCCTGTAAAATCAACAAAATGACATTTACTGCTGTGACGGAAATGTTTGTTGCCCACATTAAGGCAACAATATCAGATTTGCTGATAGAGGCTGTGCAAAAAGAAAAAAATAACAAACTAGAAGGGACCCAAGGCACAGACAGGTAATATCAGTTCACGGTGTTCGTGCAAATAGGCCCAGAATAATCTACCATGCCTTCTTCTGATTCAGGTCTTTGTAATCCTGATGGTTGTGTGTTGAACCTTAAAGGGTTAGTAAAATGGTTACTTTTTTACATACCATACCATACAGCTTGATCTTTTAGAGTTAGTATCAGTGTGTCCCTTTTCTTGTCAACTACACTAAGTGGTCTCTAGTGTAGCAGCAGCTGTGCTAAGTAACTAATTTATCAAATACCAGGTTATTCCTGTTGCTTTTTTATAATATGAACAATTTGTATTCATTTTTAACATCATCAATTGCAAGATAAACATATTCTACCAAAACATTAACTTATATACTATTACAGTCTTCCTGAATTTGTTGTGTCATCTGTTGCACCATGATTGTCTGATGCTTATCACAATCAGTAAAAAAAAGGCAAAACCACCAGACAGGTACCATACAAATTTGTTGTATGTATATATTATTGCAAGATTAGTGTTCAAAAATTAGTTAAATGAATGCTTTTTATGTAAGCTTCCATGTTTACCATTAAATCCATTTACTTACAGGAATTGTTGGTTTTATGGTATGACAGTTTGTGTGTGTGTGTGTGTGTGTGTGTGTGTGTGTGTGTGTGTGCCAGAGTGTGTGTGCAGGTAATCACTTATGTTGTATTGACAACAAAGTGTTGGCTTCACTATAACACCAAGGACTGTAACTTTATAGATTACCTAGACAAAAAATATACAGGACTCCAAATCCATTAAAAAGATCAATTTAGACCAAAAAAGGCCAAATGTCCTGCACAAAATACAAATAATCATTGAAGTGCACATCTGTCTACCTGGACACAATATATAATAATAACAACACACATTTATCTGCCTGGACAGAATTTTGATTTAACAAAATTCGGAACAGTATTAAACAAAACCTGTTAAAATTACATCTGATGTTAGATATAAAGGACTGTATTAGTGTACGTATGAATGTTTGAAAGAATAACTTTACCTTCATCTTTGTTTCCTGCACTGATCTACAGATACAAATTACAAATCTCAGAGTCAGTTCACGATTTTTGTTTTCTTTAATTGTGCAACTGTAATGGGACCCTCAAAGAGATTAATTTTGGAAATTGACACCATATAGCTGTCAATGCTATACTGATCGAGTCTGAGTCAATTATAATAAGCTTACCATGCAATTGGTACCTTCTTCATGGTGCTGACGTATACAATGGACCATACTTTTTTATCTGGTCCCATACTTTTTTCTGCTCATCACGAGCACTGGCTGCAACTTCTAGATTTTGTTTCCAAAGTTCAAGTTTTTTTCTTCGCAGTCTATGTGTTTGATAAGGACGTAATGTTCTTCAATTAAGTCAGCAAGTAGCTGAATCGCACAGTTCTATAGTTTGCCGTGCAATCTTTCTTCTTTGTCATAATTTTGTTAAAGGCTGCTTCTATCTTCACACGCAGGCAAATCTCTGCAAAATTGTTTTGGCAGTAAATGTAAACAAACACAAAAGCGTGGTGCGCTTCCGAAGAGAGCGATTGTTGATTGGCTGTTTGTTTCTAAACAACCAATGACCGAAGGGAATCCCCACCAAGGACGTGAGGTCAGCGCATTGACCCATTTCTTACCTAAGTAAGCAGTTAAGTCCGCTCATACACACCCACGTCGATTCTCGCCAAGCACGAACTCAGCTGAGTCAAGTTTGCGGTTAAGTCGGGCAACTTAAGTAAGAAATTTAAGTTCGCTTATGCACATCAGCCCAGGACATTAAAGACCAACCTAAATGATTTGTGTTTTTTGCAGATATCGGTAGATATAAGCGATATATAACTAGGTATATAAGGTTAGGTTTGTATCACCGATATCTACCGATATCTGCAAAAACCGCAAACCATGCACTAGTTGGTCTTAATGAATCCAGCAAGTGCAGCGATATGTGTTTCACGATTTCGCGATATAAAAGAGAAACCTAACAATGACTCATTAAGCTTTCAATCAATGATGTGGCAAATATGAAAGATAACAAGAACATAATAGCTCTAGTCTTAGCAAGCTAATTTACCCGGGTGACTGTAGAAAACACAACTAGATTATTATAAATATTAACTATGTTACAATCAAGGAAACATACATATATATATACTTTTTATAAATATATTCTTTCGCTAAAAACACGTTAATTATATAAATATATATAATATTATATGATTTGATGTAAGCACGAAACCTTTCTCTTTTTCTCGGTTGATCAATTGCTACCTGAATGCTATTTTACTTCCTTCCATCACACTTATTGTAAATGTCAGCCTGTCGTCAGGTGTTCTCCCATCTTTGTTCAAAAATGCGCTGGTGAGGCCACTTCTTAAGAAATCCACGCTTGACGTCAATGTTCTGAACAACTACCGCCCAGTCTCCAACTTGTTTTTTGTCTCTAAGATCATATAGAAAATATTTTTGACACAGCTCTGGGCCTACTTAAAAGAGTACCGTCTTCTCCTACAAGCTCTGTCAGCATCCAGACCCTTTTACAGCACTGAGACTACTCTTAGGAAACGACAGACACATTATCTGCCCTTGACAGCGGTAATGTTTCTCCCTTAACTCTACTCGACCTGTCGGCTGCATTCGACACAATTGACCACTCTCTGCTCCTTCATAGACTCCACACCCTCTACGGAATTTCTGGACCTGCCCTCTCATGGTTCAACACCTATCTCACTGATAGGACCCAGACTGTGGTAAGGTAAAGGTAAAGGTCATCCCATAACCTTTTCAGGTCGTTGGGGAGTGAGGTGTTAGAGACCCCACTTTTCTCGGGGCCAGCTTTTACATGAGGGTGGTGCCAGTCTCCTCTCCCTCGCTGCCTTACATTCCCCAACCCTCTATGGAGTCAGGTACCCATTCACATCACCTACGTCGACTGGGGGAAGTATGCTGCGCTTATCGGGAACTGAACCACCACGCTCTCGGTTCGGACGCCAGCGTTCTAACCACTCGGCCATCCGCTTTCCAGACTGTGGTAGTTGACTGTCAAACATCTCCCCCTGCTCCACTTCTCTATTGTGTTCCCCAAGGCTCAGTGCTTGGCCCACTTTTGTTCATCCTCTACACTAAACCACTTTCATCCTGCATCCAGTCTCACCAGGTTTCTCATCAGTCCTATGCTGATGACACGCAGCTTTATTGTTCTAGTCCACCGGCTGAATCTCAGTTTGAGATTCAGCGCTCGCACGACGCGTGCGGGAGTGGCAACGTGTAGCGTCACGGGAATTTGCGCCCAACATAATCACATCCACAAAATCCAACCAATCGCTTTCTCACAACGGGTAGGCTTAGAGGCTCGCCGTTCTCGTTGCCGCACACGTCTCCCTACGCGTCGTGGATCTCAAACTCTCTATTAGCTCTCTAGAAACTTGTATTAGCGAATTCAAGGGCTGAATGGTAAATAACAAGCTTAAACTAAAAGACGATAAAACGGAAGAATACATCAACCGTCGCGCGTCAGTCTGCCCAATCACATCAAGGTGGGCGAAACCAACATCATCTTCATGTCATCCGTTAGGAATCTGGGATTTATTGTCACTGATGACATGACACTCGATAGACATGTAGCAGCTGTTTGTCAGTCTACTTTGAGCTCCGTAAGATCAGCGCCATCCGTCATTTTCTCTCTACACGCGCTACCAACACTCTTGTCTGTGTGTTTATTTTATCGACTTGACTACTGCAACTCCTTGCTTGCAGGCTGCCCCTCATCCATCATTCAGAGACTCCAAAAAGTAAAGAACTCCGCTACATGTCTGGTGTTTAGAGCCACGAAACAGGACCATGTCACTCCTCTCCTTTGTTCTCTACACTGGCTACCCGTCCGTTCTCGCATTCAGTACAAACTGTCTGTGCTGTGTTTTAATTTCTTTGCTGGCTCCTGTCCTGATTATTTCTCGGAACTTCTCTTCCCTTACATCCCAGCCAGACAACTACGCGCTCTTCCTCTGACGACCGTATCCTAACTGTTCCTGTCACCAGATCAACAACATATGGTCACAAGACTTTTGGTTACTATGCAGCAAAACAATGGAACTCTCTCCCTTTCCATATCCGCCACCTTCCTACAACTGAATCCTTCAAATCTGCACTGAAAACGCACCTCTTCCTTGAGCATTACTCATAACACAGTCCAGAGTTCTCTGCAGAATCACTATATTCTCTGTTCCTGTTACTTGGTGCTATTTTGTGTTTTCTATCTTTGTTTTCTGTTTGTCGTCAGTATTGTTGTTTAGTCTTCTGTCCCTCGTGTTCTATCCATGTAGTCCATGTCTCTTACTTATTTTAAGCGCTAAGAGCATGCTCTCTGAGTGTGAACATGCGCTATAAAAAGTACAAAAATTCTACAATGTTTATCTATCTATACGGAATAGCTATAGGCATTTTTGCTGTTACTCCCAAGCAATCTGCTGGAAACACATATTTGCATGTAAATATCATCGTATATCAGTTTTTCTTGTCTTGCTCACATAGATTTAAGGTATGTCAGGTCATGCGTTACGGGTGGCATTTTAGAACAAAATTTAGTCACAAACTAAATTTGACAGAAGTCTCATGTCTGTATCTGCTGTCAAATCTGTAGGGTCATTAACTGATGGCACTTTAGAATCCAGGGTTAAACAAAGTAGATTTTTCATTTTTTGTTTAAAAAATTTTGATATCATTTTGTAATGAGTTAGGGGTAGGTCTTCCATTGTTTCGTGTGTGAATGGTGTCTTGTGTTTGACGTCTTTTGTGCGTCATTCGTTCGTCGTCATTTTCGGAGAGATCTTCGTCTTCCTTCTCATCTTCATCGTCATATGCGGGGGGGGGGGCTCGTCGAGTGTGGTGTTGTGTGTGATATGCGTCGTGCGTGTGCAAGGTAAGTGTACGTGCGTCATATTACATATTGGGTAGCTCGTCCGGGATCTGAACAGATAGTGTGTGTGTGTGTGTGTGTGTGTGTGTGTGTGTGTGTGTGTGTGTGTGTGTGTGTGTGGCTGGCCTTTCTATTCGTTGGGAGGTTGGTCAAGTAACGCGAAGGGGAAGTACCGTTCTGGTCAACGACGACAGTGTTAGTACAGCTACTTTACTACCATGTCAGGGTTAAAAGCAGACTTGGCTGTGTCCGAGAGGGACAAGCGAAAAGAGCTTAGAGAGATTGCATTAGATGAGGGGTTGGTAGGAAAAGAGATTAAGGAGTTTGTTGAAAAAGAATTAATCCTCTGGAGACAGGGTAAAAAGGAAAGGGAGGAAAAAGAAAGACAAGAGCGGATTGAGAGAGAGAGAGAAAGAAGAAAGGGAGAGAGAGAGTAACGGAAAGAGAAAGAAGAGAGGGAGAGAGAGGAACGGAAAGAGAAAGAAGAGAGGGAGAGACAGGAACGGAGAGAAGAAAGGAAGAAAGAGCGAGAACTGCAGCTAAAATTTAAGAGCAGAAGCGCTAGTGGCAGCAGTAGATGCAGTATAAGCAGCAATAGCGACGCCAGCGATGACGAGGGCAGGGTACTCATGTCACACTACGGTAGGACAGGCCCCGTCAATATGGCCACGTTCGATGGCAAGAACGACCACATCGAACGGTATCTCGCGCAATTTGAACGGTTAGCACAGTCGTGTCGTGTGCCACCTGATAGTTGGGCTATCCAGTTGTCCGGACTTCTTCACGATAGTGCAAAGGAAGTGTTCAACCGAATGGCTAAAGTTTCGCGGAATGATTATGACGCCTTAAAAACCGAGTTACTAAAACGATTTGAAATCACCGCAGAGACGTACCGTCTGCGATTTCGGAACGCGTCCAAAAGACCTGACGAGACACATGACCAATACCACCAACGAGTCCGCCACGACCTTGACCAGTGGATGGTGATGGCTAATGTCGACCGATCTAATCACGACAGTGTATGGGAAGAATTGGTGAAAGAAGTAGTAATGGGAAGTTATCACCCTCAATTGACTTGTCACTTAGAAACAATGGGAGCGGTAAAGTTGACGGACATTGCGTCGATAGCCGAGAGTTTTGAAAAGGCACACAACAAACTAGCAAAACCTAAGAGAGAAAAAGAATACCCTCACTGGGAACGAACCACCACCTCCAAAAACCATCGATCGATCAACTGGAAAAGCGTATAACAGCTCAAATACAGGTAAACAACGCACCGAGGGTGTTTTATTGGCCAGGAGTGACTGGCGATGTGAAACGCTTTGTAAAGTCGTGTGACACGTGCCAACGCACGTCGACCAAAGCTCACCAACACCCAGCACCCCTTGGTGAAGTCCCAACCATCGATGAGCCTTTCAAGAGAGTCGCGATGGATATTATCGGGCCAATCAAGCCAGCATCAGAGCGGGGACATAGGAATGTCCTAACTGTGGTGGACTACGCCACTCGGTTTGCAGAAGCGACGGCCTTGAAAAATATAGACACTGAAACAGTAGCCGAGGCGCTCCTAGGAATTAGGTCCCGAGTGGGAATACCAGAGGAGGTACTCACAGACCAAGGGACGCAGTTCGTCAGAAAGATCATGTCTGAGGTAAACCGCTATTGTCGATACAGCATTACACCACAACTCCCTACCACCCTACGTGCAATTGGCAGGTAGACAAGTTTAAGGCTTACTCGATGCTGAGAATGCAGCTGCTTGCGTGTATAAATTTTATTTAAAGGGACTCGAGAATTAAGTCGGTCAGCTGTAACCTGACATCTGTGTCGTCGTGGTTGTAGCTAATCTAGTCAACCTCCTGTTCCTGCAGCTCCTTAACTAGCACGGAGTCAACATGGTCCTTTTATTCTGTGCCTGCGTGCGTGTTCCAGACGTTGCCAGTGACCATACTCTTGTGATAGCCCCAGGTTATAGTAAACAGGTTAACGAACCAGATCGTCTGGAGTCGTCATTGGTAATATCAATGGCCAGGTTGATGTCGTCGTCAGTTAAAAAAATTCAAGTTTTACTTTCTCAGCCTTTGTTGTTCTCTGATATTCTTCATGTCCTTTGAGATGTAGGAAGGGCTGTCACCTGCTCAACAAAGACAGTAAAGCAGCAGGTACAATGCCGAATAATTTATTGACGGAAAAAAGATGTAAGAAATCTGCACTTGAGAAAAAGAAAGCCTGTACATCAGTGCAGTAAAATATGAGATGAAAGTGTTTCCTCGTTATTATTCATGAACTGAAGATTCCTCGGCGCTATAATAGTCCAAAAATTAAAAAAGAATTGTATTGTTTAACGAGACAATCGCAAACTTCTCTGTATAGTGTCAAATGTACTTCTCTTACCTTAATGACTGTATTCCAGATATCAAAGACAGCATAACAGGGCTGTGTGACACGTCGTCTTGTAAAGCCCTGGTCTTGTCCGTCGACGTAGAGGTGAAGGTGTTGACATGAGTCCACCAGTAACCCAACTCGACTCCCGACCTGAAGTCGTTCGAGACCTTCTCCTAACGTATCCACCTGAAAACAAATGCATGATTTGTTTACCTTCTAAAAAAAATTGAGTTTGCATAGAGGTTGGTTCATTACACCAGTACCCTAATTTGACTCTGGACTAGTCTACTATTGTGACCTTTACTACAACTATTTTTTACTGTAAACAATAAAAGACAAATGTGTGATGCATTGCAAAAAGAGTGGGCAGAGCCAGGGGTTATGTTTTAGGAGTATAATGCATAATAAAGAAAAGAGCACTCGATATAAAGCTAAGGTCTGATTTATTGAGGTCGATGAACACTTAGGTTGTAGGAATTTATTTCCCTAACTGGGTATTCCTTAGCTTAAGATAAAATTTCCACAAATATAGGAGAATACCCCACTTCTATTCTTAAGCAATACTTTCTAAGGTTTACTGTGAAAAGGATCAAACTCATAACCGCCTAGTTAATTATCCCACTCACTTATTGGCTGTAACCCTGACTATGTCAATATATACACAAACGATTCTGATGTCTGTCTTTCTCTAGAATGTGATGTTTGTAGAAATATACTTACAGAAGACAAATAAGTATTTTATTAGTTTTTGGTAAAAAGTATCTGTAACTGAATTTTACCCACTCATTAGAAAACAACAGAACTAATTTTAAAGAATGCTGATTCCAAGAAAATAGTTGAAAAGAAGTGAATAATAAGTTACTTAAATTCTTAAACGTAGACCAACTACAAACTATTTGCACGCACTTGTTGCCATTGAAACTCAGATTTTTCCGTGTACCAGATTCCATCGGTCATAATGATGGCAGAGTCTTCCAGGTCTGTGGACGACTCTTTCACAAAGAGGCGTGTAGGAGGGGTACTTGTCACGCCCACCCTTAACGTGCTGTCTGTAGCTATTACTGTGTCCACTCTGACCTGCGTCAACATTACAGTGTCATGACTTGCCAGGCTGTGACAGCTGATTAGTGTCACTACGTGATTTAAAGGTTGTACAGCTCTCAGTAGAAATCGGAGAAAAGCGCGACTAGAGACACTATATATTGAGACTAGTCAATCCGTTCTGAGTGAGGTTTCCTCAAACTTGTGTTACCCGAGTGACATTTTTTCCCACAGAAAGAAAAGTGTGTAAAATCAATGTTTTGCTCTGTAAATCATCATCATCATCATCATCATCATCATCATCATCATCATCATCATCATCATCATCACTGTAGTTTTATATCTTACTTCATACAAGACATTCGTAGCCATTGCGTCACGTGACACGACCACGTTGTCTGAGTCCTTCGGCTCTATCCTCTCCGCGGTCCTGTTACAGTTCGTCAGACGAATGTTGGTCCCACAGTTTTCGTGGAACACAAGGACTAGTGGCTGTGCGTCCAACTCTAAATGATGTCCACTCTATTGTCGAACAAGTGTATTAAGAGATATTTAATCGACTTTTGTGATGTATAGTAAAAAAGTAATAAAATTATTAGTCAAAATTATATATTATATTTAATGTTACATTTAATGACTTCATTGTTTTGGTATTGGTGTGACTGTGTATTTTAGAAGACGGGTTTTTTTAACCGTTTAGATTTGTTATCATAGTCGAAGTCAAGTGTTGTGACTGTGTCACGTGTCAGCGAGCCAAAGATAGCCACGTCCATCGTACACCGCACCGTTACGTCCAGGGGACCTCTGACGCAAAGCAAACGTCAGCTATCGGGGACGCCGAACTTCCAAGAGACACGCGTACAGAAAGTAAGACATTCTTTGACATTTTTTTTCCAGTTAGAGGGAGATTCCCTCACCTCGTTGACTTTTCTCCACCTTCTACTAGGGTTAGAGGTAAAACTGTTGATTGAGAAGCTTCAGTAATTACAGTAGATTTGTCTGTGTGCGGACTGTTATGTTGAGGACTTACATGTATGCAGTTTAGAGACTGCTGAGGACTTGCTTGCGTGCAGTCTGGAAACTTTTAAAGACTTGCCTGTGTGTGAACTGTAACTAATGTGGACTGTATGCAGTTTTAGGACGTCCTGAACTGAAGCGATCTCGTGTTGTTGTTTGGAACGAATGCGCATGTCAGCGGGTGGTCCGTGACAGTCCGCCATAAGCCAAGACACGTACATACGCTCGCCCGGCTCCTGTTTTCTTTTTTTGCGCACAGAGTGAGGGGCGGGGGGGGGGAGAGAAATGGTATTTCAACCTTCACGGTATTGGTGACAGGCGCTAACTTGTGTAACCGTGCCGCCTTGTTTGCGCTAAGCTCTCCTAAATTCTGATTGGATGTTGACATAGAACACTTATATAAACGAAAGAACCTGATTGGACTGCAAAATAAAAATTAAAAAGTGTTTTACATAAATATGTTTATGTAACATATAATAAACATAGTACAAATAAAGGATTGTTTACCATAGCCTAGCTTTCTTGTATAGTATCTTGACAAATATAACAATTTCGTACGAAGCTTTTAATAAATAAAAGGCTAACGTAAAGTAAAAAGAAAAATTAACAGCTTATAAAGATTGCACAAACCACCGTTAAAAACAAGGAAATAAACACACACACACACACACACACACACACACACACAATAATCTCTCTCCCATAACACATTTCCACAGTCTACATAATAATAGCACATAATTCGACTTCATGCACACTGTCACGGATGGTTACGTGTTGATGATGAAGTCCGTAACTAAATAGAGCGACGAAGCATAAGACCCAT
>SMMW01000571.1:0-33343 GCA_004794655.1 Marisa cornuarietis
CTACTCTTAGGAAACGACAGACACATTATCTGCCCTTGACAGCGGTAATGTTTCTCCCTTAACTCTACTCGACCTGTCGGCTGCATTCGACACAATTGACCACTCTCTGCTCCTTCATAGACTCCACACCCTCTACGGAATTTCTGGACCTGCCCTCTCATGGTTCAACACCTATCTCACTGATAGGACCCAGACTGTGGTAAGGTAAAGGTAAAGGTCATCCCATAACCTTTTCAGGTCGTTGGGGAGTTAGGTGTTAGAGACCCCACTTTTCTCGGGGCCAGCTTTTACATAAGGGTGGTGCCAGTCTCCTCTCCCTTTCTGCCTTACATTCCCCAACCCTCTATGGAGTCAGGTACCCATTCACATCACCTACGTCGACTGGGGGAAGTATGCTGCGCTTATCGGGAACTGAACCACCACGCTCTCGGTTCGGACGCCAGCGTTCTAACCACTCGGCCATCCGCTTTCCAGACTGTGGTAGTTGACTGTCAAACATCTCCCCCTGCTCCACTTCTCTATTGTGTTCCCCAAGGCTCAGTGCTTGGCCCACTTTTGTTCATCCTCTACACTAAACCACTTTCATCCTGCATCCAGTCTCACCAGGTTTCTCATCAGTCCTATGCTGATGACACGCAGCTTTATTGTTCTAGTCCACCGGCTGAATCTCAGTTTGAGATTCAGCGCTCGCACGACGCGTGCGGGAGTGGCAACGTGTAGCGTCACGGGAATTTGCGCCCAACATAATCACATCCACAAAATCCAACCAATCGCTTTCTCACAACGGGTAGGCTTAGAGGCTCGCCGTTCTCGTTGCCGCACACGTCTCCCTACGCGTCGTGGATCTCAAACTCTCTATTAGCTCTCTAGAAACTTGTATTAGCGAATTCAAGGGCTGAATGGTAAATAACAAGCTTAAACTAAAAGACGATAAAACGGAAGAATACATCAACCGTCGCGCGTCAGTCTGCCCAATCACATCAAGGTGGGCGAAACCAACATCATCTTCATGTCATCCGTTAGGAATCTGGGATTTATTGTCACTGATGACATGACACTCGATAGACATGTAGCAGCTGTTTGTCAGTCTACTTTGAGCTCCGTAAGATCAGCGCCATCCGTCATTTTCTCTCTACACGCGCTACCAACACTCTTGTCTGTGTGTTTATTTTATCGACTTGACTACTGCAACTCCTTGCTTGCAGGCTGCCCCTCATCCATCATTCAGAGACTCCAAAAAGTAAAGAACTCCGCTACATGTCTGGTGTTTAGAGCCACGAAACAGGACCATGTCACTCCTCTCCTTTGTTCTCTACACTGGCTACCCGTCCGTTCTCGCATTCAGTACAAACTATCTGTGCTGTGTTTTAATTTCTTTGCTGGCTCCTGTCCTGATTATTTCTCGGAACTTCTCTTCCCTTACATCCCAGCCAGACAACTACGCGCTCTTCCTCTGACGACCGTATCCTAACTGTTCCTGTCACCAGATCAACAACATATGGTCACAAGACTTTTGGTTACTATGCAGCAAAACAATGGAACTCTCTCCCTTTCCATATCCGCCACCTTCCTACAACTGAATCCTTCAAATCTGCACTGAAAACGCACCTCTTCCTTGAGCATTACTCATAACACAGTCCAGAGTTCTCTGCAGAATCACTATATTCTCTGTTCCTGTTACTTGGTGCTATTTTGTGTTTTCTATCTTTGTTTTCTGTTTGTCGTCAGTATTGTTGTTTAGTCTTCTGTCCCTCGTGTTCTATCCATGTAGTCCATGTCTCTTACTTATTTTAAGCGCTAAGAGCATGCTCTCTGAGTGTGAACATGCGCTATAAAAAGTACAAAAATTCTACAATGTTTATCTATCTATACGGAATAGCTATAGGCATTTTTGCTGTTACTCCCAAGCAATCTGCTGGAAACACATATTTGCATGTAAATATCATCGTATATCAGTTTTTCTTGTCTTGCTCACATAGATTTAAGGTATGTCAGGTCATGCGTTACGGGTGGCATTTTAGAACAAAATTTAGTCACAAACTAAATTTGACAGAAGTCTCATGTCTGTATCTGCTGTCAAATCTGTAGGGTCATTAACTGATGGCACTTTAGAATCCAGGGTTAAACAAAGTAGATTTTTCATTTTTTGTTTAAAAAATTTTGATATCATTTTGTAATGAGTTAGGGGTAGGTCTTCCATTGTTTCGTGTGTGAATGGTGTCTTGTGTTTGACGTCTTTTGTGCGTCATTCGTTCGTCGTCATTTTCGGAGAGATCTTCGTCTTCCTTCTCATCTTCATCGTCATATGCGGGGGGGGGGGCTCGTCGAGTGTGGTGTTGTGTGTGATATGCGTCGTGCGTGTGCAAGGTAAGTGTACGTGCGTCATATTACATATTGGGTAGCTCGTCCGGGATCTGAACAGATAGTGTGTGTGTGTGTGTGTGTGTGTGTGTGTGTGTGTGTGTGTGTGTGTGTGTGTGTGTGGCTGGCCTTTCTATTCGTTGGGAGGTTGGTCAAGTAACGCGAAGGGGAAGTACCGTTCTGGTCAACGACGACAGTGTTAGTACAGCTACTTTACTACCATGTCAGGGTTAAAAGCAGACTTGGCTGTGTCCGAGAGGGACAAGCGAAAAGAGCTTAGAGAGATTGCATTAGATGAGGGGTTGGTAGGAAAAGAGATTAAGGAGTTTGTTGAAAAAGAATTAATCCTCTGGAGACAGGGTAAAAAGGAAAGGGAGGAAAAAGAAAGACAAGAGCGGATTGAGAGAGAGAGAGAAAGAAGAAAGGGAGAGAGAGAGTAACGGAAAGAGAAAGAAGAGAGGGAGAGAGAGGAACGGAAAGAGAAAGAAGAGAGGGAGAGACAGGAACGGAGAGAAGAAAGGAAGAAAGAGCGAGAACTGCAGCTAAAATTTAAGAGCAGAAGCGCTAGTGGCAGCAGTAGATGCAGTATAAGCAGCAATAGCGACGCCAGCGATGACGAGGGCAGGGTACTCATGTCACACTACGGTAGGACAGGCCCCGTCAATATGGCCACGTTCGATGGCAAGAACGACCACATCGAACGGTATCTCGCGCAATTTGAACGGTTAGCACAGTCGTGTCGTGTGCCACCTGATAGTTGGGCTATCCAGTTGTCCGGACTTCTTCACGATAGTGCAAAGGAAGTGTTCAACCGAATGGCTAAAGTTTCGCGGAATGATTATGACGCCTTAAAAACCGAGTTACTAAAACGATTTGAAATCACCGCAGAGACGTACCGTCTGCGATTTCGGAACGCGTCCAAAAGACCTGACGAGACACATGACCAATACCACCAACGAGTCCGCCACGACCTTGACCAGTGGATGGTGATGGCTAATGTCGACCGATCTAATCACGACAGTGTATGGGAAGAATTGGTGAAAGAAGTAGTAATGGGAAGTTATCACCCTCAATTGACTTGTCACTTAGAAACAATGGGAGCGGTAAAGTTGACGGACATTGCGTCGATAGCCGAGAGTTTTGAAAAGGCACACAACAAACTAGCAAAACCTAAGAGAGAAAAAGAATACCCTCACTGGGAACGAACCACCACCTCCAAAAACCATCGATCGATCAACTGGAAAAGCGTATAACAGCTCAAATACAGGTAAACAACGCACCGAGGGTGTTTTATTGGCCAGGAGTGACTGGCGATGTGAAACGCTTTGTAAAGTCGTGTGACACGTGCCAACGCACGTCGACCAAAGCTCACCAACACCCAGCACCCCTTGGTGAAGTCCCAACCATCGATGAGCCTTTCAAGAGAGTCGCGATGGATATTATCGGGCCAATCAAGCCAGCATCAGAGCGGGGACATAGGAATGTCCTAACTGTGGTGGACTACGCCACTCGGTTTGCAGAAGCGACGGCCTTGAAAAATATAGACACTGAAACAGTAGCCGAGGCGCTCCTAGGAATTAGGTCCCGAGTGGGAATACCAGAGGAGGTACTCACAGACCAAGGGACGCAGTTCGTCAGAAAGATCATGTCTGAGGTAAACCGCTATTGTCGATACAGCATTACACCACAACTCCCTACCACCCTACGTGCAATTGGCAGGTAGACAAGTTTAAGGCTTACTCGATGCTGAGAATGCAGCTGCTTGCGTGTATAAATTTTATTTAAAGGGACTCGAGAATTAAGTCGGTCAGCTGTAACCTGACATCTGTGTCGTCGTGGTTGTAGCTAATCTAGTCAACCTCCTGTTCCTGCAGCTCCTTAACTAGCACGGAGTCAACATGGTCCTTTTATTCTGTGCCTGCGTGCGTGTTCCAGACGTTGCCAGTGACCATACTCTTGTGATAGCCCCAGGTTATAGTAAACAGGTTAACGAACCAGATCGTCTGGAGTCGTCATTGGTAATATCAATGGCCAGGTTGATGTCGTCGTCAGTTAAAAAAATTCAAGTTTTACTTTCTCAGCCTTTGTTGTTCTCTGATATTCTTCATGTCCTTTGAGATGTAGGAAGGGCTGTCACCTGCTCAACAAAGACAGTAAAGCAGCAGGTACAATGCCGAATAATTTATTGACGGAAAAAAGATGTAAGAAATCTGCACTTGAGAAAAAGAAAGCCTGTACATCAGTGCAGTAAAATATGAGATGAAAGTGTTTCCTCGTTATTATTCATGAACTGAAGATTCCTCGGCGCTATAATAGTCCAAAAATTAAAAAAGAATTGTATTGTTTAACGAGACAATCGCAAACTTCTCTGTATAGTGTCAAATGTACTTCTCTTACCTTAATGACTGTATTCCAGATATCAAAGACAGCATAACAGGGCTGTGTGACACGTCGTCTTGTAAAGCCCTGGTCTTGTCCGTCGACGTAGAGGTGAAGGTGTTGACATGAGTCCACCAGTAACCCAACTCGACTCCCGACCTGAAGTCGTTCGAGACCTTCTCCTAACGTATCCACCTGAAAACAAATGCATGATTTGTTTACCTTCTAAAAAAAATTGAGTTTGCATAGAGGTTGGTTCATTACACCAGTACCCTAATTTGACTCTGGACTAGTCTACTATTGTGACCTTTACTACAACTATTTTTTACTGTAAACAATAAAAGACAAATGTGTGATGCATTGCAAAAAGAGTGGGCAGAGCCAGGGGTTATGTTTTAGGAGTATAATGCATAATAAAGAAAAGAGCACTCGATATAAAGCTAAGGTCTGATTTATTGAGGTCGATGAACACTTAGGTTGTAGGAATTTATTTCCCTAACTGGGTATTCCTTAGCTTAAGATAAAATTTCCACAAATATAGGAGAATACCCCACTTCTATTCTTAAGCAATACTTTCTAAGGTTTACTGTGAAAAGGATCAAACTCATAACCGCCTAGTTAATTATCCCACTCACTTATTGGCTGTAACCCTGACTATGTCAATATATACACAAACGATTCTGATGTCTGTCTTTCTCTAGAATGTGATGTTTGTAGAAATATACTTACAGAAGACAAATAAGTATTTTATTAGTTTTTGGTAAAAAGTATCTGTAACTGAATTTTACCCACTCATTAGAAAACAACAGAACTAATTTTAAAGAATGCTGATTCCAAGAAAATAGTTGAAAAGAAGTGAATAATAAGTTACTTAAATTCTTAAACGTAGACCAACTACAAACTATTTGCACGCACTTGTTGCCATTGAAACTCAGATTTTTCCGTGTACCAGATTCCATCGGTCATAATGATGGCAGAGTCTTCCAGGTCTGTGGACGACTCTTTCACAAAGAGGCGTGTAGGAGGGGTACTTGTCACGCCCACCCTTAACGTGCTGTCTGTAGCTATTACTGTGTCCACTCTGACCTGCGTCAACATTACAGTGTCATGACTTGCCAGGCTGTGACAGCTGATTAGTGTCACTACGTGATTTAAAGGTTGTACAGCTCTCAGTAGAAATCGGAGAAAAGCGCGACTAGAGACACTATATATTGAGACTAGTCAATCCGTTCTGAGTGAGGTTTCCTCAAACTTGTGTTACCCGAGTGACATTTTTTCCCACAGAAAGAAAAGTGTGTAAAATCAATGTTTTGCTCTGTAAATCATCATCATCATCATCATCATCATCATCATCATCATCATCATCATCATCATCATCACTGTAGTTTTATATCTTACTTCATACAAGACATTCGTAGCCATTGCGTCACGTGACACGACCACGTTGTCTGAGTCCTTCGGCTCTATCCTCTCCGCGGTCCTGTTACAGTTCGTCAGACGAATGTTGGTCCCACAGTTTTCGTGGAACACAAGGACTAGTGGCTGTGCGTCCAACTCTAAATGATGTCCACTCTATTGTCGAACAAGTGTATTAAGAGATATTTAATCGACTTTTGTGATGTATAGTAAAAAAGTAATAAAATTATTAGTCAAAATTATATATTATATTTAATGTTACATTTAATGACTTCATTGTTTTGGTATTGGTGTGACTGTGTATTTTAGAAGACGGGTTTTTTTAACCGTTTAGATTTGTTATCATAGTCGAAGTCAAGTGTTGTGACTGTGTCACGTGTCAGCGAGCCAAAGATAGCCACGTCCATCGTACACCGCACCGTTACGTCCAGGGGACCTCTGACGCAAAGCAAACGTCAGCTATCGGGGACGCCGAACTTCCAAGAGACACGCGTACAGAAAGTAAGACATTCTTTGACATTTTTTTTCCAGTTAGAGGGAGATTCCCTCACCTCGTTGACTTTTCTCCACCTTCTACTAGGGTTAGAGGTAAAACTGTTGATTGAGAAGCTTCAGTAATTACAGTAGATTTGTCTGTGTGCGGACTGTTATGTTGAGGACTTACATGTATGCAGTTTAGAGACTGCTGAGGACTTGCTTGCGTGCAGTCTGGAAACTTTTAAAGACTTGCCTGTGTGTGAACTGTAACTAATGTGGACTGTATGCAGTTTTAGGACGTCCTGAACTGAAGCGATCTCGTGTTGTTGTTTGGAACGAATGCGCATGTCAGCGGGTGGTCCGTGACAGTCCGCCATAAGCCAAGACACGTACATACGCTCGCCCGGCTCCTGTTTTCTTTTTTTGCGCACAGAGTGAGGGGCGGGGGGGGGGAGAGAAATGGTATTTCAACCTTCACGGTATTGGTGACAGGCGCTAACTTGTGTAACCGTGCCGCCTTGTTTGCGCTAAGCTCTCCTAAATTCTGATTGGATGTTGACATAGAACACTTATATAAACGAAAGAACCTGATTGGACTGCAAAATAAAAATTAAAAAGTGTTTTACATAAATATGTTTATGTAACATATAATAAACATAGTACAAATAAAGGATTGTTTACCATAGCCTAGCTTTCTTGTATAGTATCTTGACAAATATAACAATTTCGTACGAAGCTTTTAATAAATAAAAGGCTAACGTAAAGTAAAAAGAAAAATTAACAGCTTATAAAGATTGCACAAACCACCGTTAAAAACAAGGAAATAAACACACACACACACACACACACACACACACACAATAATCTCTCTCCCATAACACATTTCCACAGTCTACATAATAATAGCACATAATTCGACTTCATGCACACTGTCACGGATGGTTACGTGTTGATGATGAAGTCCGTAACTAAATAGAGCGACGAAGCATAAGACCCATGTCATCGTCAATGGCTCGTTTATGGGTCCTTTATCTGCGGTGCCAGCCTCTCCAAGAAACAGATTCTCGTCAGTCTACTAAACACTTTATTCACATCTTTGTACAGCAGGTTTCACTCTGGCAAATCGCCAACACACGCCGGCAACACAATTCACAATAGCCAACTCTGAAGACTATTCTAGCAGCGACTCCTGATGATGATGATGATGATGATGATGATGATGATGATGATGATGATGATGATGATGATGATGATGATGATGTCCATTTGTAATGCGCAGGTATCCATTCGTAAGAATGCTCATTGCGCAGCAAAAACAAAACAAAACAAAACAAAAAAACACCAGTAAAGTAAAAAATAAAGACACAAGTGTTGCTTGGTTGTTTAAGTTTAAGTCCGTATAAATAAACAGATGGGTCTTCAGTCTTTTTCGGAACGTGGTTGGGCCTGCTACTCAAACGGCGACACAAGCCAGACACAACAATTGACGACAGCGACACACACTCACTAAAGGCGATGCACGCCTACAGAATCTCTACATTTTGGTCTCACTCACCTACCTACTAACAAACTCGCTCTCACCGCTTATATACACGATACAAGACATCGACAATCATCCAGCATCTACTCGTCACGCTTGCGCACTCTCGCACCGAACATTACAAGTATCATGGCTTGCGTCTGTCACGTCCGCTCACGCACTCGCTAGAATGATCTCGACACGCTCGGTTACAGTCGCGCGCGGCCGACCGTCAGTTTAACCAGGGTTAAATACCCCATCAAAGCTCGGCGGCGCCGGGTGACACCCCCACACAGACCACTACATCAATTCATAACATACACATCCACTTCTCTCAACTTCGCTTGGTAAGTCACTCGCTCACATTATACTGATACAACGGAGGGAAAAAAGGTCATCGAGAAGAGAAGGATGACTAGAAAACGAGAAAACTTGCTTTCGTGTTCCCAAAAAGAAAAATAAATAAATAAAAAACTATATCATAACCTAATACGAAAAACGTTTACCTTTGTCTCCGTTTTCTGCTGCTCCAACATCAGTAGTTCTTTTTCTATCCGTCTCACAACTTCTTCACCATAATCTGCACTTGACAAGGGCTTCGCCCACATCCCTCGTTGCAAGTTGGCGCGTAGGTCCAGGCTGTTGACCCTGTCTGTCAGAGTCTGTCTCATGTGTATCATTGCAGGACGTGGTGACACTGCCGTGGCTCGAGTCACAATATGTTTGTGTGACGTCACCTTCCCTAGACGGTTGCTGAGGTCAGTCTTGAGGTCATGTAACAAGTTTCTGATTTTGAGATATGACATGCGAGTCTTTTCCTTCAACTTCTTACAAAAATCTTCCACCAGCTTCTGAAGACGGTCACACGTCGTGTCCACCTGCACCATGTCTTCTTGTTCACTGATATTTAATCTTTATTTCAGTCACTCAACTACTCTAAAGGGCAAGTTAGTAGGAGACAGACAGGGAACATTGTCAGTCGTTGACTTCAAAGACCACAAAAAATGGTTCTTCGATTTGGTTCCTCTTTCACTTAACGCAGATAAATATATATATATATATAACTTAAGTTTTAAAAAGGTATATATATTGATATATCACATATAAAAATAGTTATTGAATAATAGTTTCAGAGATCATGAGTATAGGTTCCCCTCATTTAATGATGGTATTTTGTTAATTATTCAGCGCATGCGCAGAACGCGCTGGTTGGTGGTCAAAGCGAATGTGGGATCAGTCTGTAAGCGATTTACTTGTTGTTACCAAGACATATAAACATAAAGAGAAAGGGTGAAAACATCATTGTTGTATTATAAATTAAAAGTGTAAGGAGAAAGGTTTCATAACATAACAATTACATAACAATGAGTCATTAAGCATTTATTAATTAAAAAGCTAATTAAAAGCTGACAAAAATTTAGCACGTCTACGAGTTTGCTGGACAAATTACCCTGGGTAACACAGCTAGGTAAATATCAGTAACAACCGTCGACACAAACATCCACCCAACACACACACACACACACACACACACACACACACACACATTTTATACCTATATATAATAACACAGAATGCGATTTCATGCACACATACCATTTTTTCCTCTCTCCTTTTCGCTCGGCCACTAGCTTTCTTGTTGGAGACCAATAAGAAAGAGTAAAAAGGAAAGTTCACCAAGAAGAGTAGATTAGAAAACTACGGACCTGTTTTAGTGTTAAAATAAAAAAAACTAATAAGACAATGCAAAAAAAAAACCAGTTTACCTTTGTTTCTGTTCTCTGTTGCTCTAACATCAGTAGCTCTTTTTCTATTCGTTCAACACTTTCTTCCAAACATTCTACACTTGACGAGGGCTTCACCCACGAGTCTCGTTTTAACTCGGCGCTGAGGTCAAGGGTGTTGACCATGTTTGTCAGACTCTGTTTTGCGTGTATCAGTGCAGGACGTGGTGACACTGCAGTGGCTCGCGTCACAATATGTTTGTGTGACGTCACCTTCCCTAGACGGTTGCTGAGGTCAGTCTTCAGGTCATGTAACAAATTTCTGACCATGAGATGTGATGTTCGAGTCTTTTCCTTCAACTTCTTACGAAAATCTTCCACCAGCTTCTGAAGACGGTCACATGTCTTGTCCACCTGCGCCATGTCTTATTGTTCACTGACATCAACTTCCTGTAGACGTGACGTCAGCTGACCTATAGCCTGCTCTAGCTTCTGCTCCGCTTCTACCAGAATCTTTGTCAAGTCGTTCAGTAAATTTTGAGCTGACTCTATTTGATCGTCAAGATAGTTTACTTCTCGGCATACTTTGTGTTTTTTAGACTTACAGGCTGAGCAGACAGCGAGGCGGTGGTCGCCGCAGAAGAATTCCGCCAGTTTGTCGCCGTGGTCAGCACACAGTGCAGGGCGGCTGGCAGCCAGACGTTCAGGTGTCACAGTGCTGAGACTCTCCACATCGTGACTGCGGCTTATTGTCATCTTTTTGTGTATCTTGGCACACGATGAGCACATTATGTCAAGACACTGAAAACAGATGAAGCCAGCCTGGACGTCATCACATACACAACAAACGTGATGTTTACTCAGCACACGAGCGCTCTCCACCAGCGCTTCCATCACAAAATCTGTTGGCAGGGCGTCAACAGTGTCGGACGAACTTCGATCTGACTGCTCTACGATAGGACATCTACACAGTGGACAACCACCTTGAGGTTTTGAATCCATCCAGGAAATGACACATTCTCGGCACAGGAGATGACCACAGAGCAAAATCTTCGGAGTGGTGAAGTCATTCGTGCACACTGCACACTCTCTTTCGTGTGGTTGAGCCATCTATGTATCTAAGCTACGAGTAATACGTTGGGTGGGGGAAGGAATAAATGCTAAAGCAAACTTGAAACTAAAATGAATACCTGAAGCAATTAATATTATTATATGTGACCTACTTGAGTCATGCTGTACGTCATCAAGACAAGGAGGTTTGCTGCACACACCGAACAGGATGTTTTGAATAGCATCTATCAGTTATTCACCTTCTTTTCCCCACATGAATAAATTTTGTTGTCAGAATTAGCGCACTGATTCATGCGAGACAGACGAACACAGGTACTGACACGCGTTTTTTCACTCAACAGAAAACAAAGATCTGCCGGTGGGCGTCCCACTAGTTTATTGAACGTTGTCCCCCTCACAAAAAATTCTTACTGGCTTAGTTTCTCTTTTGTACCTGCTTGGGTTATTATTTTGTGTTATTTTTCTGTTCTCCTAAGCCAGTACTTTGGAACACAATAGCACATAAGCATTGCCATAAACTTTATCTACAGGTCTTTGTAGCTAAAAGGCATCAGGCTGTTTTGAAAGTACATAAATACTTAAATGCATTAATACATTCATTTATATATGCAAGATCATGAAGAATTCCACCGATAGAGAGAGGAGAGGGATCAAATGGACCATGACTATGACAGCAACAACAATGCTGGAAGACTTGCTTTGCTGATGACATTGCCCTGTTGTCACACCGCCACCAAGACATGCAGGAGAAAACAAATGCCTTCTCAGAAACAGCTGGAAACCTTGGCTTGAAGGTCAGCGCAAAGAAAACAAACAAAAAGTATGAGAGTTAACGCCAGAGTCCAAGAAAACATCAAACTAAATGGAGAAGAGATTGAGGAAGTTGACAGTTTTACCTATCTTGGGTCCAAGATGTCAAACACCGGGGATGCAGAGGTGGAGATTCGAGCCCGACTGGCGAAAGCCAGCCAGGCCTTTGCCTCACTCAGGAGCACATGGAAGGCAAAAAACATCAGCCAGAAGACCAAGCTGAGAATCTTCAAGTCTAATGTGATCAGCATCCTCCTTTATGGATCAGAAACATGGAAGATGACCAAAAACATCGGTAACAGGCTTGACGTCTTCCCAAACAGATGCCTCAGGCGCATACTTAACATCTTTTGGTCAAACACCATCACCAATGAAGAACTCCACCAAAGAACTGAAACCGAGTCCATCACCACGCAGGTTCAACGAAGGCGTTGGCGATGGATTGGACATGTGCTCCGCCAACAGACAGCAGACCTCTCCAGAATCGCCCTACGATGGACTCCAGACGGCCGAAGAAAACGAGGCCGTCCAAGGGAAACCTGGAGAAGAACAGTGGAAAGGAAGATGAAACGAAAGGGCTGGACAAGGGGTCGCCTGGAGCGGGTTTCAGCCGATCGACATCAGTGGAGGGCTCTGGTTGAGGCCTTATGTGCAAACAGCACGAAGAGGATTGATTGATTGATATGTATATATCTTCACAAATTCTCATTGGGTCCCTTAAATTCTACTTTCACGTTCTCTCATCCACTATCTCACAGTTCTCTCAATACTCGTAGGTCTCTCAGGTTACGGTCTACAAAATTCAGTTTCTCAATGAACCAAATACTGAAACGATTGAAAGCGTATCTGGTCTCACTAAAGGTTTTTCAAATATTGTAAACGACTTACATTAAAGCTCGACGCCATGCGGCCGTTCAAAACAGAAGTAATTTCCGTTGTCTACGGGTTACAGTCCAGTCTTTGCTGCTCAAAGTACACACAAGAAGAGTACTGTTCTTTGGAGAAGCTTCTTCGCTAATATTGGCTTGGCAAGTATTATGCCGCGTACAAGATGTATCAGTATATCCTCCAGGTAATCTTTTTGTACTCCAAAACACTTAACTATCCTCCGTTAATGGCTCTGGTAGTTTCGCCTTCGGAGCTGGGTCCCAAGAAAAACGCTGTCTGAGGTTAGAACCGCTGTAGTACTGGCGATGTAGTCCCACAGTCGATGACATCGAAGACTGGTGGATGATTCGCTTACGTTTCTCGTTTGAGTGTGTTTCGGTACGAAATTCCTTGGATATTCTCCCCTGAGTAATTCCTGATCAATTGACTCATATTAGTTCTTCATGTATAATATTCGTCTCACCTTGACGCCACACTCAAGTATATCTCCCTCCCATATTAATTCATTTGCTCACATCTTAAAAAAGTTCAAAGTTTCAAAATAAACATAGATAACAAATAGGGAATTTACAAAGGTTTACCCTGGCAGGGCAAAAAACTTCTTTCTTCTCGACCTCGTTACTTCTCAAACGTAACACACGTATTTCTGTCACACACGTCTGTTAGGTAATGGCGCAACTGAGTTCACTTTGGATACTTGAGTCAGGCTGTGGACCTTAATCACGCGTAGCTCTTCAGTCTTTTCAAATCGAGGCCTCATGGCTCATGGTTACGAAGACGACTGAACGAAAGCTTTGAAACGAGAGTAAAATCGCACGGGCACTACTGTTCTTGTTTTCTACTAACCTTAGTTTGACAGACGCATGTCAGGTTAATTTTTTGTAGCAAAAACTCTTATATTTATCACGGAGGTATATTACTAGTGGAGTAGCATCTTGGCCGTCTGCGCTGGAAAGCGCGAAAACCTGTTGTGTTCGCGCATTGGGTTAAAGCAACTTCCGGTGCTACCTTCGAGAATGGGGGAATCGAGCACTTCCATCATTCACTTGGAAATTTTTTCTAGCGGTTCAGATTGTTGTGTATTATTGTGCAGTACCACCAGTGCCAGTAGCCGGGGCTTACGGGGCTTAAGTTTTATGCGGTTTGTATTTCTTTTTGATGTTCAAGTTCAGCCTATGTCACAGCATGGTGCAGAACTATGGGGACTAGATAAGGCATCTCAGTTCACACTTTTGTCCCCCAATTTTTTTTGTGGTTAGATGGACGCACGCTAAATAATCTAGTCCATGGTGAATTACACAGATACCCAAATAACAATAAATTCAGTGATTAGATGAATGATGACAGGTTTCCTCGTTATGATTACAGAATGCTTTTTGATTTAGATGTGACAGGTAAACTAAATTTGTTATCTAATATTAGAACGAAGTTATATTCTCTAAGATCTGCCTTTGTGTGGATGAATCGGGGTACAAATGTAAATTTATTTATAGGCCAACTAAATGAACAAGTTTGTGTAGATGGCTGCAATAGGAAGATCACATTAATAGTAGTAAGAGGTTTTCTTTTTATCCTACATACGGGATCTCAGGCATGGTTACAAAATATTGAAAAATGAAATTCCAGTACTATTTGCTGACAGTTTTGGCTAAATTTAGAGTAGATGTGTCCAGTATTGCAGTCGATGCATAAGACACATTGCATATAGTCTGCTGAGTCTGTCGCGTGTCACATGCTGGCTCAGCCCGAGCTTTAGTTC
The DNA here is from genome assembly GCA_004794655.1 of Marisa cornuarietis. Taxonomy (NCBI): domain Eukaryota; kingdom Metazoa; phylum Mollusca; class Gastropoda; order Architaenioglossa; family Ampullariidae; genus Marisa; species Marisa cornuarietis. Next base: position 14,405 of record SMMW01000571.1, read on the forward strand.
TAAAGGGGGGGGGGGGTTGCTGCGTCATTATAATATGACGCAAAATTTGGATTTTTATTTTTTTCTGACGTAATTGGGCGTGAGCGAAGGGAGAGGAGCGGTTAGAGGGGAGCGAAGAAAGATAGAAGAAGTAAGATGAAGAGCCAGAAGACTGTGAACTGAATGGAGTAACTTTCTTGAGATGGTGATCCGTTGTTCCAGCGGAGCGTTGATTATCCAGGCGAGATCGTTTTGGTGAGCGGGGAACTTTCGCCCGCTGAGAGTCTGTGAAGTGAATGGAGTGACTTTCTTAAGTTGATGGTTCGTTGTTCGAGTGGAGTGTTTATTAGCCAAGGGAGTCAGTTGCGTGAGCGGGGAACGTTCGTCCGCGAATAGACTGTGGCGCAAATAGAGTGACTATCGCCTGATGTCCTTTCTGTAGGGGGGGGGGGTATCTTAGGGTATAGACAGGGAGGGGGTGGTATTGGGCAGGTAGGCGTCCTCTTTTGCCCCCGACACATTGTTTTATACGTTCTCTTCATTGTTTCTGATACATTCGTTTTGTTTTTTGTTTTGTTTTGTTTTTTTTTTTTTATTAAACGTGTATTTGTATTGTCCTCACGTGTGCGTGTCGTCTGTTTTGCACTGGAGAGCGGTTGGTTTCGTCGCCATACGCGACAGTATCCATCATGTAAAATAACTGAAGAAAACAAAGTTCACTTTGCTCTGTATTGTAAAGCTTTACAACATTTCAGAGTAAGAGTCAAACAAAGAAAACGGTAGATGAATCCAAACAGCTTGTTATTTGATTAACAAATAAAAGAACTGAATACTTCAGGCTTGGTCTGTTGTTATTGTTGACATTAATGTAGTTCATTCTCTAACCAATTTTCCAAGTCCTTGCAGCATTCGACACTTAATGGAGATGGAGCCATTAAAATATCTTCATCAAGGTCGGCATTAATGTCAAGGCTGTGGTAATACTTGTGAATACTAATTTTAATACAGCGATGAAAAAAAACGTGTTTAGGGTATCGGGGAAAAGAAAGACCACCTTTTGCTTGAGTTTAATCGTTCATTACAATCTTTCTTATGTACCCTTGTTAGTTTACGAAGATGAAGACTCCTAGTATATACCTCTGTTAAGGGAGGGAAGTCAGCAGGCAATGCAGTGACATACTTTCCGAGTTCTCTCCCATTTATTGTTATGTTGCGCATTATGATTCGCAAAAAAGATCCGGGACTTTTTATTGTGTTTTTTTTTTAAGTGGAAGTGGCGTCTGTCAACAATGATTGGTTTCTATAATATTGAAGAAGTCTGCAGTCCTCAAGGTAAAGATACTGTTACGGATCGAAATGGTGGTGTTGTCTCCGTATTTGAATCAACGGCGTAACATAGGACCCAGGTTCCTATGCCGTCGTCAATGGCTCGTTACGGGTCCTCGATCCGCGGTGCCAATCTCTCTCAAAGAAACAGCCCTCACAGCCAAGCCGTTTAACAAAGCACTTTATTTACAGCAGATGTCTCCTCTCTGGCATTACACGCTGGCAACCGGCGACACACAGTCCTAACACAGTTACAACAGCTCTCCAAAACCTCTAACCTCTCAGCGACACGTACGCTAGCTACACACGTCACGCTCGCCTGAACACGACAAACAACACTCTAACGGCAACACAGTCTCTCTCCTGCTGTCGCTCGCTTCAACCTTCTGTCTGCTGCAATCTTCTCCTCTCTTCGGACGCTCACTCACACCGCTTATATATACATGTACACAGTTCTCTAGAATTATCCAGCACCTACCCGTCACGCATGCGCTCTCCCACACCGAACAATCCAGGTACTAAGTCTTGCATCAGTCTCACTCGCTCAGGCACACACAGGAACAGTCTAGAGATGCTTTGTCCTCGCCGCGCCGGCCGCTGCTGGACAGGTCAGCCGGGGTCAAATACCACAACAAAGCAATGGCGGCGCCGGTTTACACCTCGCGCACACCGCTACACTATTTAATTCGTAACAGATACTAGTTTCTTTTAAAAGTTACTTATGCTAGTCTATCAAGAAGTAAGCCGATACATACTTGTACTGATAAAATACTGGCTCAACCTGGTAAAATTGTGTCTCCCACCCAGAAAGTGCAACTAGATTAGCAGGAGGAAAGCTGTTGCATGTCAGGTGGATTAGGGATAAGTAAACATTATATGACGAGCGGATAACTACTGTCATAAAACAAGTTCTTCTGAACATACAGCGATTACATTCATAGATTTATATGTTAATTAGTAATATTACAACAAGAATGTGTCACCGTTCAGTAACAGAGAGGAAGACGAACGCCTCAATGAACAATAACTGCACAAGATCATGTGGTATTTATTCTCTGTCGGGAAAGTCCCTTTCTTGATGTTGTGTAGACTGTTATAGAAAACTGATAATGTTCTTTTATAGAAAGCTTTCAAAAATATTCAGTCTGCCGGATAGAAGAAAAGTTATTTCTTCCTCCTTTAGCTTTGTTTTGTTTAGTATTTCTTTTCTTTTCGTGCGTGAGTGTACTTTTTCTCTCTCCTTTCTCTCTCTCCTTGTATCTCTCTCTCTCTTTGAAGACAGTTGCCCTTTTAAAGGACTGAAGGAGGGATATGCAAAATACATGTTTCTTACGTGAGTGGGATAGCTGAGCAAAGGAATTGCAGGAGCAGCAGAAAGTTAAAGATGTAGGGAAAACAACGGAGTGACAGAGTGAAATGGCCGTAACGTTGTTAGGCACAAAAGCTGTAGAGTCATATCGACCTCAACGACATCTGTGAATTTTCGGGAGGTGAGGACCAGTTTGAAGCAAAGGATTTGCTTTTCATGAAGACATTGCTGCTTGGAAATTGTTTTAGTTTACAAGTTGCTTAAGCGGTCGGAACCTTCAAAACTTTTTTAAAAGTGTCTAAAGGAAAACTACTAAATAATAAAGTTTTTGATTTGAGAAAAATGACCTACCATTTTTGAGTTCAGGGACTGGACATACATCAACCCCATGTCCCACTCAGGGTCGTACTTTTCCTCCTCTGATAATTTTGTGTTTGTGTCAGTTAGTACAACGGCAATTCTTATAATACGAACTACATTTACTTTAAACGATATAAGTTTTCACTCATGTTACAAAATTTATCATATGTTACGAAATTGATCTTCAGTATCTAATTATCCTGTTCAAAGTTTGACTTACGTACAAGAGATGTGTTAGTCAGCACACACGCACATACGCACATACGCACATTCTATCAATTCTTCTAGGTAACCTTTCTCAGTAATAACAAATCGAGATAATCTTTTGTTTCTTAGAGAATTAGGATTGTGAGTATATTAAGTTTCTTTTAGACTTGTCAGCAATTAAATATAGAATGAAATAAATTAACTAATTAGTGTTACAGATTCTACAAAACCTTTCATTTGTAGGAATCACAATTTACGTACATTTATTAACTGGAAAGCAGCTATTCAATGTTGTATCACAAAACAGAAATTACACGTGAGACAGTTTCTATTCGTTTTGTTTTGCTTAGTAAAACGGTTGACAAACCAGACTGTTTGGAGTTGTCATTGGTAATATCAATGGACAGGTTAATGTCGTCAGTTACAAAAATATTCAAGTTTTACTATCTCAGCCTTCTTGTTCTCTGATATTCTTCATGTCCTCTTAGATGTAGGAAGGGCTGTCACCTGCTCAACAAAGACAATAAAGCAGCAGGTACAATGTCACATGATTTGACAGAAAAGAAAAAGATTTTAGAGAATCTGCACTTTAGCAAAAGAAAGCCTGTACATCGGTGCAGTAAAATATGAGATGAAAGTGGTTCCTCGTTATTATTCATCAACTGAAGATTCGATCAGCGCTTTAACAGTCAAAAATTAAAAATACTTTTATAGTTTCACGACTTCTGTGTATAGTGTAAAATGTACCTCTCTCACCTTGATGACTGAATAACCGATATCAACGACAGCATAACAGGGCTGTGTGACAGGTTCTCTTGCAACGCCCTGGTCTTGTCCATCGACGTAGAGGTGAAGGTGTTGTGATGAGTCCACCAGTAACCCAACTCGACTCCCGACCTGAAGTCGTTCGAGAAGTTCTCCTAACGAAGTATTTACCTGAAAATAAATGACTGATTCCTTTACCTTCTAATAAACTATTGAGTTTTCAATGAGGCTGATTGATTAATCTGACTAAACTACTATTGTGACCTTTACTACAATTATTGTTTGACTGAACAATAAAAGAATGTTTGATGTCTTGCGAAAATAATTGGGGTTATTTCTTCGTGATCTAACGCACAATCAAGAAAAGAGCACTTGATTTAAGACTAGGGTCTGATTTATTGATGTCGGTTAAAACTTTAGTTGTAGGAATTTCTTTCTCCTAACTGGGTATTCCTCAGCTTAAGATAACATTAACACAAATATAGAATATACCTCACCTCTATTCTTGAGGCATACTTTCTAAACATTACTGTGAAAAAGATCAAACTCATGACCGCCTAATTGAGTATCTCAGCTCACTCATTGGCTGTAACCCTGACTACGTCAATATATGCACATACGATTCTGATGTCTGTCTTTGTCTAGAATGTGATGTTTGTAGAAGTATACTTACAGAAGACAACGATTTTTAGAAAACAACATAACTTATTTTGAAGAATGCTGATTTCAAGGAAAAAGTTGAAAAGAAGTGAATGATAATTTACTTACTTAAATTCTCTTACACGTAGACCAAATCACAAAGCTATTTGCACGAACTTGTAGCCACTCACATTGTGTCCCTTGTACTGGATAAAACCGGGCATGATGATGACAGAGTCTTGTAGATCTCGGGACCAATTCGTCACAACGAGGCGTGTAGGAGGGGTACTTGTCACACCCAGCCATAACCAGCTGTCTGTAGCTGTTACTGCGTCCACTCTGACCTGCGTCAACAGTACAGTGACATGACTTGTCAGCCTGTGACAGCTGATTAGTGTCACTACGTGATTTACAGGTTGGCCAGCTCTCAATAGAAATCAGAGGAAAAGCGAGACTAGAGACACTATATATTGAGACTAGTCAGTCAGTATTTTTAACTTGTGTTAACGAGTTACATTTGTTTTCACTGAAAGGAAAGTGAATAAAGTCAATGTTTTGTTCTGTAGCCCATTTTCATAACAATTTTATCATCAATCAAACATCAATCATAATCAATCATCATCAAAGTTTTTATCTTACTTCATACAAGACATTCGTAGCCATTGTGTCACGTGACACGACCACTCCGTTGTTGTACGACTTTATCTTCTCTGCGGTCGTGTTACAGTTCGTCAGACGAATGTTCGTCCCACAGTTTTCGTGGAACACAAGGACTGGTGGCTGTGCGTCCAACTGTATTAAGAGATATTAAATCGACTTTTGTGATGTATTATGATAAATATTTAAGCATTAAAATTATTTGTCAAAATTAGTAATGTAATATTTAACGTAATAGTTAATGACTTTGTTTTGGTACTGGTGTGAATTTTAGTAGACGGGTTATTTTTAACCGTTTAGATTTGTTGTCATAGTCGTAGGCAAGTGTTGTGACTGCAGTGGCGTAGGAACAGGGGGGGGGCAAGGGGGGAGCCGCCCCCCCAAAAAAAAAGATGCTGGGAAGGCAAGAATGTGAACGTTATTCATTGTCAGCATGGAACTTGCCCCCCCCCCCTAAAGCTGAGCATCTTCCTACGCCACTGGACGGTATGACACAAATCTCTCTATATTGCACCACAACATACTACACACAGTAACCTTATAGGATCGTTTGAAGAGTTTACCTTTAAGTTATTTGAACAAATTATCTGGAGACCTATAGACAAATTATTTTAAACTTATAAGTGCAATTCAAATAACAGTGTGTTTTTATTTTTTGAATCTTTTTATCATGGCATTCTTTCAACCGCTAGCGATTGTTAGTTTCAGTTTCCGACAATAATTTCTCCTGGTGCCTTTCTCCTTCTTTTCTAAGTTGTTGGTGTCACATGTCGTCGCAAAGTGACGGTCGCTAAAGCAGCATCCACCTCTACACAAAAAGCTTTTCCGCCAGTGTGTTTTCTAAGGTGACCAGCACTCGGAGAGTATGACAAGCGTAAACTCTTTGTTTTCTTTTCTAAATAAAATCATCTAAGCTAAAGAACTGTTGCATGTTCGAAAATTTTTATCCATTCCTTTGGGGTTTTTTTGTTACAATAAAAAACTGTATAATAACCTAATACGAAAAAACGTTTACCTTTTTCTCCGTTTTCTGCTGCTCCAATATCAGTAGCTCTTTTTCTACCCTCTTCACAACGTCTTCACCAAACTCTACACTTGACAAGGGCTTCACCCACACGTCTCCCTGCAAGTCTGCGCTGAGGTCCAGGCTGTTGACCCTGTCTGTCAGAGTCTGTCTCATGTGTATCAGTGCAGGACGTGGTGACACTGCCGTGGCTCGAGTCACAATATGTTTGTGTGACGTCACCTTCCCTAGACGGTTGCTAAGGTCAGTCTTGAGGTCATGTAGCGAATTCCTGATTTTGAGATGTGACGTGCGAGTCTTTTCCTGCAACTTTTTACAAAAATCTTCCACCAGCTTCTGAAGCCGGTCACATGTCTTACTCACCTGCGCCATGTCTTCTTGTTCACTGACATCAACTTCCTGTAGACGTGACGTCAGCTGACCTATAGCCTGCTCTAGCTTCTTCTCCGCTTCTACCAGAATCTTTGTCAAGTCCTTCAGTGAATTTTGAGCTGACTCTATTTCATCTTCTAACTCGCTTACTTTTTGACATTCTCGGTGTTTTTTCGACTTGCAGGATTTACAGACAGCAAGGCGGTGGTAGAAGCAAAAGCTGTCCGCCTGTTTGTCTCCGTGGTCAGCACACAGTGCAGGGCGGCTGGCAGCCAGACGTTCAGGTGTCACAGTGCTGAGACTCTCCACATCGTGACTGCGGCTCATAGAAAGTTTTTTATGAGCCTTGGTACACGCTGAGCACAACATGTCCTGACACTGCATACAGATAAAGTCAGCCTGAACATCTTCACATACACAACAAACGTGATGTTTACTCAGCACACGAGCGCTCTCCACCAGCGCTTCCATCACAAAATCTGTTGGCAGAACGTCAACTGTATCTGACGAACTTCGATCTGACTGCTCTTTGATAGGACATCTACACAGCGGACAATCACCTAGAGGTTTGGAATCCATCCAGGAAATGACACATTCTCGGCACAGAAGATGACCACAGGGTAGAATCTTTGGAGTGGTGAAGTCATTAGTGCACACTGCACACTCTCTGTCGTGTGTCTGAGCCATCTTGGAATCTCAGTTACTGTTGTAACAAAAGAGAAACGTGTTACCATTTTTGTAATTGTAGTCTATGTAGAAAAGTATATTAAATTTCGGAGATTCAAGAGAAAGATTTATGCGTTGGAAGGCCCCGGAGTGGGAGTTAGGGGTAGGGAGACAATAAAACAGATTGAAGAGACCATGATTAATGGAAACCATTAAGTATTTTTGTAAGGTTTTTTGCACGGATTTGTATTGTTTCTGATATTTTTTAACCATACTCCATGTCGTGTGAGTATGCAGCTAGCAGAAGAGAAAAACAAACAAAAAAGAAGAGAATAAAGATAGAAGAGAGAAAAAGTGAAGGACAACAACAGGAAGAAATAACCTCTTTGCTCTTCGTTGAAAGCATGAGAAAATCCCTAAAGAAAATATCAGAAAATCTTCCATTAGCAAGATTGCTTTTGATATTTCTGTTTGATTTTGTAATACTATTAGCCATTATTATTCATAAATATTTAAATAGTGTCATAAGCTCCAGCAGCTAATTTTATTTCGACATTTACAAAAGTGCTATTCCCAAAGTAATAAAAGTTTTTATTAAACAAAGACCAGTACCCGAACTGATGAAAGGGGGAAGTAATGCCTATGTCAGTAGTTTGTATTTTAACTTTATTCATTCTACACATGGTACCAACCGCTAAAGCCAGCCATGAACTTAACAGAATATCTGCAGGAATGACTGTTGTTACACAAGGGCTGACCTACTTGAGTCACACTGTAGTTCACCAAGTTATGGCGGTTATCTACACACACTGACCGGGTTGTTAGTGAATGTGCTGACGTTAAGCGGTGTAAGTATGTAGTTTACTCACCGTCTCCTTCTGATAAACAAGTTAGGTGAGGCTTGATTCTGGTCTGACAGTCTACCTCAATACCTAGGACTGAAATGTCGACAACTATTTCTCTCACTGTGTCTCCTCCCTGTACAGGCCGCGCTATGACATTGAGAATCAGGTCACGTGACATTCATAGAATTACAACTAATATGGGAATCCCCGTTAACATAGTTCAGTACACTTTTCGTTTCGTTTCTTTTCTGTATTTTAGAAAAAATGGGATTAGACAACTTTAACCGATTATTTAAAAGTTTTTTTTCTACATTTACAGTGACCTATATTTATTTCTGTTGAAGCGTGTTCAAAAACATTCTATATCATGATGTGTTATTCTGTCACACAGTTGTACAAATTTTACATGTAGCAGGCAAGTAAGTATAGAAGGCGCTAAAAACATAATTACCACGTGACTTGGTACGATTATAGAGGACAAGAGCGACCACAGGCAGGAAAGTGAAGCCGAGGGAACCCGGATGTATCCGTGGCCACGCCCTCCTGGGATGAGTATCAGCAAAGATGATCTTTGATATCAGGATACCTGTTGGTACATGTAGCACTGCGGCGAGTTGTCACAACTTTCGAACTAAAGGTTTTCGATTATCCCCCTTTCCAATCGTACATATTCTGTTGTTCTACAGTTTTACCACTATGCCATTTTACTTTGCATGAATGTTTAAAGTTTAGAAACAAATGCGTTTCTTTGTGGACAAGACAACTATATGCTGCTTTCTGTGTCTACTTCTCAAGATGAGTGTGAAATGTTTGTATAATTTGCCACATTTGTACTTCGTTTATTTGATTTGAATATACCGGTGTTGAAAATCACAGATCTACAGTTCTCCTGTAAAGTTTTGATGCGCTTTTCTTCAAAACCGCTTTATTTACCTGTTTTGAGGGTTCCCGGTCGATTCGACTAGGGTCAGTTCGACTAAGTCATTTCGTCTAACGGTCGAGTCGTGTATAGGATGCATGAAAAGGAAAAAAATATCGAAGTGATTGGAATGTTAATGAACGATTTAAATGTGTCATGTAAACAGTGCTAACTGTTGCGTTACGCAATCGGGCTCCACACGTTTCACTCTCGCATGCACGCTCTCAACCACACAGACTCAACAAACACTCAAACGCCCGATGCCGTCCCTCAGTGTAAAAATTGACGCGCCCAAGTGGGAACAGTAAAAAAAACCCGTTTATTAAAGATGGCAGAAAATTGTGCCCTTGTACGGCGCTGGGCTGCGCGGGTTTCCATTAATTTGTTCGTTCTGTAGAGACGTTTGTTTGTTTGTTTGTATGTGTTATCTTGACATTATTTTTGTCAGTGTTCGTCCTTTCTTCTTCTCTCTTACAATTTTCTTCCATCTTAGTCGAACCAACCTTAGTCGAACTGACTCTAGTCAAAACGACCGGTTACCGTTTTGGAGATTGTGAACAGGTTGTTAGTCGATGTGCTGACTTTAAGTGGTGTAAGTATGAATAGTTTACTCACCGTCTCCTTCAGATCAACATGTTAGGTGAGGTTTGAATCTGCCTGGCCCGGCAATTTAATTTCACACTGTATAAAGAGTCGAAAACTTGTACCCTTATAGTCTCCTCGCTATACCTTCAGTCCATTCTAAGACATTTAGACACGGCTCACTAAACCTTGAAACAATTTTTAACAGATAAGCTATGAATTCCTAGCTACACGAGAAGGTCTGTCTTCTGGCTGAGTTCACTTCCCTACTAAACTCTTATGTGATCTTAACGCTGTTTAATTTGTTATCGTCAGGGTGCGGCAATACCCATCTTGAATGACATTTAGCAGTTCATTGACTAGAGATTGTGCTAAACTTCGGAAGCTGGATAACGCTCTCGATAAACTCCATCATTCATATTAAGAACATGTCCCTTCTACCCCTGTTATTATAGAAAGCTCTTTCTGCTGAGTCTGCAGGATTGAAAGCTCAAGCTTTTTCTGAAAAGCAGAAAATGGTTCAGCTTTCTTATCAAGTAATGCGCGACGACCGTAACAAAAATGGCGACCTGTAGGAGAAGCGTCGTCTGCTTGCTGTAGTCGCATGCTGTTGTCTGCTCAACACCTGGCACTACTATAAGCCGGTGAAAGAAAACTTAAATATTTCTTATCACACGGCTCATTAAAGGCAGGTCGTTAAGGGCACACAACTCCAACAGACGCCCCACCACGCTCTCCTCTGAAAAATGGATCATACCTGTTCTCACCTTTGCGAAATCATCGACCGGCCTATGACTCAGCGCATGACAGTTTAGTCGAAGATCATGTGGTACACAGACTGCTCCTCACCTCCCCGAAGACAAATAGGTGATGCTGGCGTGACCATCGTTGTCGAATATAAAGCTGTGGCGTCTGTGGTCAACAAAGGTCAAGGACATGGACGAGATGCACCTTCAACTTTCTTCTGCTCCTCCTTCCTTGCTTCTCTCTCTTTCTGTTTTAGGTTTCCACAACCATAAGGAAAACACTACTGATGACGATTCCGTAAGCTAAACGAATATTCTCGTTTAGTTTGGTGTTGTGCGAATTTGATGTCATGGGACATGAAGACCACACTCACGCGCTCGAGAAAACACCCACACAAGAGAGAGAGAGAAAAAAAAAACAGACACAAACAATGCAATGACAGAAATTTAAACATAATTTTATCGTGACATTTTAATAGATTATAGATGAAAAACAGCCATAACAAAGTTTCCAAAAGCTCATGTTTATGTGCGACTACACTACAAACAAGTAGAAGTATTCTTTTAGACATACTTTATCATACCTCTTACATTTACAACTACTTAAGCAAAAAAAAAAAGAGTGAAAAAACACATTTAAAACAAATAATCAAATGAGTGAAGATAAGAAAATCAATCTGCCTCCTTTCTCAAAATTACAACAATAATCTTAAATAAAGTTCATATATATATATATATATATTGCCATATCCCAGCTTGATGAGAAAGTTCATGTTGCTTTACAACTAATAAGAATCATGATAGAAATTGAAATTGAAAACTCAACAACAAAAAAAGAGAGAAGGGATAAACCATGGAACAGGAATAATAAATGTCATGCTATCTGATTAGCAAGTGACCAGACATATATATATATAGTGTAGAAAGTTTTATTAGCACATCGAAAAATTTTAACGCTTGACATCTGATTATGGACCAATCCGTCTGTTGGGTGCCACGTGGCCGTCCTTGATTTCTTGTGGGGATATAATGTGTTGGCTAAGGTGAATCTCTGGCTCTGCGCAAACTTTAAGAGTCTGATGCACCTGTCGTTTGTATCACCAAGGCCAAATTTGCCCACCGTTTCTTCCCATTGCTGGTAGTACAAAACGCCATGTGTGAGTCAAAGTCATTTCCCTCACTACACTCTAATGCATAGTGCTACCGCTCTATAAAATCTCTATGTGTTGGAAATAGATGCTAAACTTAGCAAAGACAGTGAAATAAACACCGTGTGCAATATATATGTGTCACGCTTAAAAGCACTTGTTTGACATGAAAAAAACGTTAAAAAAGGGCATAGAAAAAGGACTTTTTCATTCAAGAGAATACTTTATCGATACATGTATATGATTGTGTAAGTAGAGAGTGCAATTCATTAATTTTTAGTGCTCATGTACTGTATTTTGAGTGTGCATTGGGTGTTCCACCTTCATTTTCAACTCTCTTTGTGTGCGCGCGCGTGCATGTGTGTGCGAGTAATAAGCAGAATGCGTGCCTCCGCTTGTTTGTGTGTTGTTTGCTCTCGCACGTGTGCGTGCATGTGTGTGTGTGTGTGTGTGTGTGTGTGTGTGTAACACTTAATGACTTACATGTTTTTATTAAAGTTATTTGTTGTATTTTAGAAGAAAGGCGATTTTTATTCGTTTAGATCTGCTGTCATAGTCTTGTTACTATGACACAACTCATTATATATTGAATGACAACATACCGCAAACAATATGATATAGGGACTATATAACACAGCTCATTATACATTGAATCACAATATAAAGAGATGTCCATCACACAGGCACATAAATACATCCTCTCTCGTTGGATTCCCTGCTCTATTTTTTTCCACTTCCTTACTCTGCTATTAGATCTCTAGAAGCTTGTATTAGTGATGTCAAGGACTGGATGGTAAAAAACAAGCTTAAACTAAATGATGATAAAACGGAAGCCCTCTTGTGCCATAGAAGAAGACAACAACCTTCACTCGTCAGTCTGCCCAATCACATAAAGGTGGGCGACAGCAACATCACCTTCACGTCATCCGTTAGGAATCTGGGATTTATTGTCACTGCAGACATGACCCTTGATAAACATGTTACAGCTGTCTGTCAGTCTGCCTACTATGAGCTCCGTAAGATCAGTGCCATCCGTCACTTTCTCTCTACACATGCTACCAACACTCTTGTCTGTGTGTTTGTTCTTTCTCGGCTTGACTACTGCAACTCCTTGCTGGCAGGCTGCCCCTCATCCCTCATTCAGAGACTCCAGAGAGTACAGAACTCCGCTGCACGTCTGGTGCTTAGAGAAGTTAGTTAGTTGTTGTTTTATGCCAAGTCAGCAACTAAGGCTATCTCATGGCAAAAACAATGTACATGACTATTCAAAGGTTGATATAAAGTAATTGTACAAGTCTATAGATTTCTCTTTTCTTATTTTTACAAAATAACAGTTTTTTAAGAGATATACAGTTTAACAGAAACGTTCCAATCTGAGGCAAATGTTGTATGGACCACAAGTGGTTGCTGAAGGGCCTTTTTTGCTGCCTCATCAGCTTTAATGTTTCCTGAAATATTTGCATGGCCAGGAACCCAAATAAAGATGATGTCAAAATTGTTATTCTGTAGTAATGATAGAAGTTCAAAGAATTTAACCAGTAGTGGGTGATCTAAACATTGAGAGTGAAATAACTAAGAAGTTTTTCTCTTTAGATGTATGGATATACTGCAGCGCAAGTAGAAGGGCTTTTAACTCTGCAGAAAAAATGGAGCTATGACCTTCCAAGCGAGCTGTCAGCGGTGGTGTGGAAATGTCCATCGGCACCGCTGCAGCTGCTACAGTTTCTTTTTCAGTATTTTTGGATCCATCAGTGTATATGTGACAAAAGTCAGGATAGTCTGTGACTATTTCTCTGAAAAGCTGCTGATAGACTATGTCAGGGGTTTCACCTTTTTTTTTGTTAGAGAGGTCAAAACGAATTTCAGGTGTGGGAAGTAGCCATGGTGGTGTTCTAGTCAGTGCAATTGGTGCTGTTTTTTGGGGGTCCATTCCCAATTTCTGAAGATGGGGATAAGCTCGTATGGGTAGAGGTTTTTGTTCATGTTCACGCGCCCTGTATTTCTCCAGAAACTGAACGGAGAAAACTGAGTGGAAAGCAGGGTTTTGGGGTAGAGCTCGAAGTTTCGAGACATAGGACAAATTTAGTTTTAGTCCCCGTAACTCTAGAGGGGGTTCACCTGCCTCTGCATATAGACTGTGTATTGGAGTATTTCTGAAAACTCCATGACAAATTCTCAGGCCGTGATGGTGTACAGTGTCTAGCCTTTTTAGGTATGATGTCCTGGCTGATCCATAGACTATGCATCCATAATCCAATTTTGAACGCACTAGGGAACGATACAAACGGAGTAAAGTGATTTGGTCTGCACCCCAGTTTGTGTTACTTATCACTCTCAAGATATCTAGAGCCTAAGGCAAGAAGCCTGAAGATGACGGATGTGGTTCTGAAAAGAGAGTTTACGATCAAAAATAACACCCAAGAAATGGACCTCTTCCACTACCTTGAGTGCTGTTCCATTTACATGAATAGAAGGTTCAGGAAAAGGACCTCTAAGTTTTGTAAAGTGAATGCACACAGATTTTGAGGAAGAAAATTTGAAACCGTTTTCTAATACCCATTTTGAGATGTGGTTTACACATAACTGTAATTGTCTCTCCAGATCAGGTAGAAGCTTTCCTCGTATACAAAGTGCAAAATCATCTACATATAGCAAGGCAGCCATATTTGTGGGAATAGACTTCAGGATGCCATCTATTTTAATACAGAACAATATAGGTGACAGGATACTTCCTTGAGGGACTCCCACCTGTTGTTCATGGGTGTCTGAAAAGGTATTTTGTATCCGGATTCTAAACACACGACATGTTAGAAAGTTTTTGATGAAAATTGGTAGTCGGCCTCGAAAGCCTAGAGAAAATAGATCCAATAAAATACCTTGCCTCCACACTGTGTCATAGGCTCTTTCTAGGTCAAAGAATACTCCTATGACATGCTCTTTTTTAATAAAGGCGTCCCTTATAAACGTTTCAAATCTAACCATTTGATCTGTAGTACTACAATTTTTCCGAAAACCACACTGAATGCTGGAAAGAAGATTCTGGGACTCTAACACCCAAATCAATCGTGAATTTACCATCTTTTCTAGCACCTTACAGAAACAGTTTGTTAAAGCAATTGGACGATAACTGTTTGGATCTGATGGATCTTTTCCTGGTTTTGGTATAGGAACTATTATAGCCTCATGCCAAGCGGAAGGAAGGTTTCCTGTATTCCAAATATGGTTGAAAATCTGCAATAATGTCCTCAAAGATGATTCTGGGAGTTTGGTTATGATTTGGTATGAGATACTGTCTGGTCCTGGGGCCGAGTGGGAGCACTTTGAAAGTGCTTGTTTAAGTTCGGACATAGAGAAATTGGTGTTGTAGGATTCCAAGTTGTTGGTGCTTAGAGCAAGGAAACGGGACCATGTCACTCCTCTCCTTCGTTTTCTACACTGGCTACCCATCTGTTCTCGCATTCAGTACAAGCTGTCTGTGCTGTGTTTTAATTTCTTTGCTGGCTCCTGTCCTGATTATTTCTCTGAACTTCTCATCCCTTACTCTCCGGTCAGACAACTCCGCTCTTTGTCGGATGATCGTATCCTCACTGTTCCTTTCACCAGAACAACAACATATGGTCACAGGACTTTTGGCTACTGTGCTGCAAAACAATGGAACTCTCTCCCTTTCCATATTTGCCACCTTACCTGCCGAATCACTACTTTCTTCGCTGCTGTTACTTGGTGCCTTTTTGTGTTTTCTATCTTTGTTTTCTGTTTGTCGTCAGTACTGTCGTTTAGTCTTTTGTCCCTCTTGTTCTATCCATGTAGGCCGTGTCTCTTACTCGTTTTAAGCGCTATGAGCATGCTCTCTATGAATGTGAATATACGCTATAAAAATCTTCATTATTATTATTATTATTATTATTATTATTATTGCACTATTTTACTCTGCAAACAGAAAAGAACAGAAGTGATATCATGAATGTTTAGTGCTCTCTCTATTGTCTTGTGATGTGATCAATATTAAAGCACGTCTTTACATTTCAGTTCTTCTTTGTAACTTGTCTAAACAATTAAACTTGTCTCAAACTGCGAAGTAGGCCATCTATTTTAATTTTTGAATCTATATTTTATAAATGCTCCAACCACTCTGAGAGAGGCTTTTATAAGACCATAAGCTTAAAATTTGATGTTTGATGGGCTAGTTTAACGATCATGTGACTAGTATAGAAACTTAGAAGACCATGTGGTTGCCGCTGCCGCCATTTTTTTTTTCACCTGCCGGCATGGAGCGGTCAACTCAGACGTCTCAAACTGCGAAGTAGGCCATCTATTTTAATTTTTGAATCTATATTTTATAAATGCTCCAACCACTCTGAGAGAGGCTTTTATAAGACCATAAGCTTAAAATTTGATGTTTGATGGGCTAGTTTAACGATCATGTGACTAGTATAGAAACTTAGAAGACCATGTGGTTGCCGCTGCCGCCATTTTCTCTCATCCTAGCCAAGGAAAAATGGCCCCACTGCCTTGGGGGAATCTTGGGAAAGATAAAGGCTAAGGGAGTAAACCCCTACAGAAAATCCTGATACTAACACGGCATCAGTGGGCGAAGACTCTCCACGACGAGAGGACCGGCCAGGGCCCAGCGCCTACGTGTTCACGACCAGGCCGACAATCGGCTGTGGTTCACTTGGAGAAGGGATTAGCGCTACCAAGTGTATAAGCTCAATGAAAGGACCATGGATATACGCCAGAAAAGAGATAACATGCCGGATCGGTCGCGGCCCGGACTAACAACGACCGCGCACCCTATCGGGAGGCTCCAGCGTGGGGTCAGCGAAAAGTGTGCTACTGGAGCCAAGACCAAGACCAAGACCAAGACTGAAACCAAAACAGAAATCAAACTAAGAGAAGGAACAACCATTGGCACGTGGAACGTACGCACGTTCTACCAGTGCGGAAAAGTGCACCAACTCACACACGAGCTGAAACGGTATCAGTGGGACATTGTGGGACTGGCGGAGGTCAGATGGACAGGATTTGGGGAAACAGTGACGGAAGACGGCCACAGACTGTGGTACAGTGGGGAGGACACCAGGCATGAGTACGGCGTGGGCTTCCGTGTGCACAGGAAGGTGGCCGCGGCCGTCATCAGCTGTACACCCGTATCCAGCCGGCTGATCTCCATTCGTGTCTCAGCCAAGCCTCATAATGTCACCATTGTCCAAGTATACGCTCCAACTTCCACACATGGAGACGACGAAGTGGAAGAAATTCTACCAACAACTGGACAAGATTGTGAAGGCAGTTCCAAAAAAGGACATCCTGGTTGTGCTCGGAGACTGGAACGCCAAGGTCGGACCAGACGCCTACCAGCAATGGGCAGGAACGGTGGGCAAATTTGGCCTTGGTGAAACCAACGACAGGGGCATCAGACTCCTAGAGTTCGCACAGAGCCAGAGACTCACCTTAGCCAACACCTTGTATCCCCACAAGAAATCAAGGACGGCCACCTGGCACTCACCAGACGGACTGGTCCATAATCAGATCGACTACATCCTCCTGCCGAGACGCTTCAAATCCAGCATCAACAGGGCCAAGACCAGGACGTACCCAGGCGCTGACATAGGCAGCGACCATGACCTTGTTCTAACAAACCTGAAGCTGAGGCTGAAAGCGAAGCGACTCTCAAACACTCCCCGAATTCGCTTTGATTTGGAGAAGCTGCAAGACCCAAAGGTTGCAGAAGTCTTCAAGGGCACGGTTGGCGGAAAATTTGGCGCACTGAACCTGGTGGACTGTGATGTAGACACCCTCTCTGGAAACATCAAAGAGGTGCTACTGTCGACAGCCCAAGAGGTTCTAGGGCGACATAGAAACAAGAAACAGCCATGGGTCACGAACGACATACTAGACCTCTGTGACCAAAGGAGGGCCATGAAGAGAGAAAAGAAAAGCAAACCAGAAGCAGCAACCAAATACAAAGAAGTGAATTGTGCCATTAAGAAAGGGATGAAGGCAGCTAGAGAGAGCTGGATCGAGAAGCAGTGCCAGGACATAGAGGTTGGAATGGCACGAGGTGACAGCAAAAGGCCTACCAACTTCTAAAGACCCTCACTAAGACAGACCAGCAAAAGATCTCAGTCATCGAAGACAGCAATGGTCACCTTCTCACAGAAGGCAATGCTGTACTCAACCGATGGACAGAATACTGCAAGGACCTGTACAATTACCAGCTGAAGACCGACGCCAACATTCTCCAAAACAACCAGACTAGAGACAGTGAACCTGCAGACATACCAGTCCTACGGGAAGAGGTTGAAAGAGCTGTACATAGTCTGAAGGGAGGAAAGTCACCAGGCGTTGATAATGTACCAGCTGAGCTGCTCAAGCAGGGTGGGGAAGCAACTACAAAAGCCCTAACTGTCCTGTGCCAAAGAGTCTGGGAGCGCAAGGAATGGCCCAGAGAATGGACGCAGTCACTAATCATTCCCCTCCCAAAGAAAGGAAACAGCAAACAGTGTCAGAACTACAGAACAATAAGCCTTATCAGTCACCCAAGCAAAGTCATGCTGAAGATCATACAGAACCGCATCAGAACCACAGCAGAAGAGCTGCTAGCAGAAGAACAGGCTGGCTTCAGACCACGTAGAAGCACAGTTGAGCAGATCTTCAACTGTCGTCTTCTTATAGAAAAGCATCTGCAGCATCAGCGGGATCTTTACCACAACTTCATTGACTTTAAGAAGGCATTTGACAGAGTCTGGCACGAGGGGCTATGGCATGTGATGCGGAAATTCAACATTGAAGAAGGGCTTGTCCAAGTCGTTGAAGCGTTGTATAACAGCTCAACGAGTACAGTTTTGCTTAACAACCAAATAGGAGCTTACTTTCGTACCACAGTAGGGGTACGTCAAGGATGTCCCCTATCACCCGTGTTGTTTAATATATTCTTGGAGAACATCATGCTTGAAGCTCTTCATGACCACCATACCTCCATTTCAATCGGTGGAAGACCAATCTGCAACCTACGCTTTGCAGATCTGTTAGCAGGTACAAACAAGGAACTGCAAGACCTCACCAACAGACTGACAGACAGCTCAAACGCATATGGAATGGAGACCAGCACAGAAAAGAGCAAAGTTATGATTAATGGCAACGGCAAAGCAGAGATCTATATGAACGGGGTACAGCTCGAAGAGGTAAGCAGCTTCAAGTACTTGGGAGCCACTCTCTCCAAGGACGGCAGCTCCACACAAGATATCCGCATCAGGATCGCAACAGCAACAGCAGCAATGGCTAGGCTAGATAGGATCTGGCATAGCCACAAGATAAGGTTCACTACCAAGTACAGGCTATACAAATCCCTGGTAGTGCCGATCCTGCTCTGCGGATGCGACACGTGGACTC
>SMMW01000572.1:0-177500 GCA_004794655.1 Marisa cornuarietis
CTCAGACGTCTCAAACTGCGAAGTAGGCCATCTTTTTAATTTTTGAATCTATTTTTATAAATGCTCCAACCACTCTGAGAGAGGCTTTTATAAGACCATAAGCTTAAAATTTGATGTTTGATGGGCTAGTTTAACGATCATGTGACTAGTATAGAAACTTAGAAGACCATGTGGTTGCCGCTGCCGCCATTTTTTCACCTGCCGGCATGGAGCGGTCAACTCAGACGTCTCAAACTGCGAAGTAGGCCATCTATTTTAATTTTTGAATCTATATTTTATAAATGCTCCAACCACTCTGAGAGAGGCTTTTATAAGACCATAAGCTTAAAATTTGATGTTTGATGGGCTAGTTTAACGATCATGTGACTAGTATAGAAACTTAGAAGACCATGTGGTTGCAATTTTCTCTCATCCTAGCCAAGGAAAAATGGCCCCACTGCCTTGGGGGAATCTTGGGAAAGATAAAGGCTAAGGGAGTAAACCCCTACAGAAAATCCTGATACTAACACGGCATCAGTGGGCGAAGACTCTCCACGACGAGAGTACCGGCCGGGGCCCAGCGCCTACGTGTTCACGACCAGGCCGACAATCGGCTGTGGTTCACTTGGAGAAGGGATTAGCGCTACCAAGTGTATAAGCTCAATGAAAGGACCATGGATATACGCCAGAAAAGAGATAACATGCCGGATCGGTCGCGGCCCGGACTAACAACGACCGCGCACCCTATCGGGAGGCTCAGCGTGGGGTCAGCGAAAAGTGTGCTACTGGAGCCAAGACCAAGACTGAAACCAAAACAGAAATCAAACTAAGAGAAGGAACAACCATTGGCACGTGGAACGTACGCACGTTATACCAGTGCGGAAAAGTGCACCAACTCACACACGAGCTGAAACGGTATCAGTGGGACATTGTGGGACTGGCGGAGGTCAGATGGACAGGATTTGGGAAAACAGTGACGGAAGACGGCCACAGACTGTGGTACAGTGGGGAGGACACCAGGCATGAGTACGGCGTGGGCTTCCTCGTGCACAGGAAGGTGGCCGCGGCCGTCATCAGCTGTACACCCGTATCCAGCCGGCTGATCTCCATTCGTGTCTCAGCCAAGCCTCATAATGTCACCATTGTCCAAGTATACGCTCCAACTTCCACACATGGAGACGACGAAGTGGAAGAATTCTACCAACAACTGGACAAGATTGTGAAGGCAGTTCCAAAAAGGACATCCTGGTTGTGCTCGGAGACTGGAACGCCAAGGTCGGACCAGACGCCTACCAGCAATGGGCAGGAACGGTGGGGAAATTTGGCCTTGGTGAAACCAACGACAGGGGCATCAGACTCCTAGAGTTCGCACAGAGCCAGAGACTCACCTTAGCCAACACCTTGTATCCCCACAAGAAATCAAGGACGGCCACCTGGCACTCACCAGACGGACTGGTCCATAATCAGATCGACTACATCCTACTGCCGAGACGCTTCAAATCCAGCATCAACAGGGCCAAGACAAGGACGTACGCAGGCGCTGACATAGGCAGCGACCATGACCTTGTTCTAACAAACCTGAAGCTGAGGCTGAAAGCGAAGCGACTCTCAAACACTCCCCGAATTCGCTTTGATTTGGAGAAGCTGCAAGACCCAAAGGTTGCAGAAGTCTTCAAGGCCACGGTTGGCGGAAGATTTGGCGCACTGAACCTGGTGGACTGTGATGTAGACACCCTCTCTGGAAACATCAAAGAGGTGCTACTGTCGACAGCCCAAGAGGTTCTAGGGCGACATAGAAACAAGAAACAGCCATGGGTCACGAACGACATACTAGACCTCTGTGACCAAAGGTGGGCCTTGAAGAGAGAAAAGAAAAGCAAACCAGAAGCAGCAACCAAATACAAAGAAGTGAATTGTGCCATTAAGAAAGGGATGAAGGCAGCTAGGGAGAGCTGGATCGAGAAGCAGTGCCAGGACATAGAGGTTGGAATGGCACGAGGTGACAGCAAAAAGGCCTACCAACTTCTAAAGACCCTCACTAAGACAGACCAGCAAAAGATCTCAGTCATCGAAGACAGCAATGGTCACCTTCTCACAGAAGGCAATGCTGTACTCAACCGATGGACAGAATACTGCAAGGACCTGTACAATTACCAGCTGAAGACCGACGCCAACATTCTCCAAAACAACCAGACTAGAGACAGTGAACCTGCAGACATACCAGTCCTACGGGAAGAGGTTGAAAGAGCTGTACATAGTCTGAAGGGAGGAAAGTCACCAGGCGTTGATAATGTACCAGCTGAGCTGCTCAAGCAGGGTGGGGAAGCAACTACAAAAGCCCTAACTGTCCTGTGCCAAAGAGTCTGGGAGCGCAAGGAATGGCCCAGAGAATGGACGCAGTCACTAATCATTCCCCTCCCAAAGAAAGGAAACAGCAAACAGTGTCAGAACTACAGAACAATAAGCCTTATCAGTCACCCAAGCAAAGTCATGCTGAAGATCATACAGAACCGCATCAGAACCACAGCAGAAGAGCTGCTAGCAGAAGAACAGGCTGGCTTCAGACCACGTAGGAGCACAGTTGAGCAGATCTTCAACTGTCGTCTTCTTATAGAAAAGCATCTGCAGCATCAGCGGGATCTTTACCACAACTTCATTGACTTTAAGAAGGCATTTGACAGAGTCTGGCACGAGGGGCTATGGCATGTGATGCGGAAATTCAACATTGAAGAAGGGCTTGTCCAAGTCGTTGAAGCGTTGTATAACAGCTCAACGAGTACAGTTTTGCTTAACAACCAAATAGGAGCTTACTTTCGTACCACAGTAGGGGTACGTCAAGGATGTCCCCTATCACCCGTGTTGTTTAATATATTCTTGGAGAACATCATGCTTGAAGCTCTTCATGACCACCATACCTCCATTTCAATCGGTGGAAGACCAATCTGCAACCTACGCTTTGCAGATGATATAGATCTGTTAGCAGGTACAAACAAGGAACTGCAAGACCTCACCGACAGACTGACAGACAGCTCAAACGCATATGGAATGGAGACCAGCACAGAAAAGAGCAAAGTTATGATCAATGGCAACGGCAAAGCAGAGATCTATATGAACGGGGTACAGCTCGAAGAGGTAAGCAGCTTCAAGTACTTGGGAGCCACTCTCTCCAAGGACGGCAGCTCCACGCAAGATATCCGCATCAGGATCGCAACAGCAGCAGCAGCAATGGCTAGGCTAGATAGGATCTGGCATAGCCACAAGATAAGGTTCACTACCAAGTACAGGCTATACAAATCCCTGGTAGTGCCGATCCTGCTCTACGGATGCGACACGTGGACTCTACTCGCCGAAACAGAAAGGAGAATCCAGGCATTCGAGCACAAGTGTCTGAGGAGGCTGCTCCGGATCTCATACAAAGAACACAAAACCAACGACTTTGTAAGAAACAAGATTGCCACACTCGTAGGACACCAGGAACCTCTACTATCAACAGTCAAGCGACGTAAGCTGGTCTTCTTTGGCCATGTAACCCGGCACGACACCTTGTCGAAGACTATCCTTCAAGGCACCTTGGAGGGTAGCCGACGCCGCGGTGGTCAGAGAAAGAACTGGCTTACGAACGTCAAAGACTGGACTGGTCGTCCTGTACAGGACCTGCTGACTATTGCCCAAAATAGGCAAGAGTGGCGGGCCCTATCAGCTGCCGCGTCTATCCATGTGCTCCCCCCAACGCCAGGTGCCAGGCAAGGGACGACTGACTGACTGATGGTCCTTTTGCTGCTTTCCAAGCAGGACCAGTCGCTTTTCGGTAACAGGTGCAAGAACTGAATTTTGCCTGCTATATTTACACTAAAATTGGTGGAAACTACGTCTCCCACTGAGTTGTCCGTCTTTCTCGCAATGCGCCGCTTGCGCGACCAAGCGTAGTGGGGTGGAACAGGGTACAGGGGTGGAGGGAACAAAGCATGCACTGTCAACAAGCGGTCCCGCTACAAAGCCTTGCTAGGGCTGTAGGAACTGAGCGGACATAGAGCAAGCCCGGGAGGTATGGATTATCTCTTATGTTTATTCCTTTGTCGTTGTGATTCAATGCCCGCGCGTTTTCACGGGGCTGTTGTGCTTTGCGCAGATGGAGGAAACAGGATATCAGAGGGTGAATAAAAAAATATAAAAAGTGTAACAAACGTGTTTACCTAGATGTGTTAACTAGCACAGCTGGCATTCCAGCTCCAATTTAAAGGGATTCACAAGGCAAAATAAAACTGTTTAGAATCTCATAAAGAGTTACGATCATTTTGAATCCCGTCTATTTTCGAGTCTCTTCATATGCAAAATGTTGAAGGTTATGTAGGATGTTGTTTTTAATAAAAGAAATTACACCGGACTCTTTTTGTCTGCTTCGACATCGTCTCGTTTTCCGACACGTGACCTTATGACCTATGACCGGGACTGTTCGCCAAGCGAAACGAAGATTCGAAGTGCAGAGCTGCCACCTGCGATTACCGGAAGAAGGGTGAAGGGGGATCAAAAATAGTTTTCATAAGTTTCCAAATGACAGAATCAGCATAGGTACGAGAAAGAGTGATTCACGACGGCCATAACAAACATGTCTTACTTGTAGGCGGAGCTATGCAAAACAGTGACGCTAAATATCACGTGACTCAAAGCAACACACACACACACACACACACACCAAAAAAAAAACAACCAGCCAATCACTTAACACTCCTCCATGTCAGTCACTACGACATCACTCGACCTGTGCCGCCTACTCCCTGCACTCGACCGATGTCGTCTTCTCGGCATTCGTCATCTGCTCGCTCCACTCAATTGCGTGTGTGTGTGTGTGGGTGTGGTGTGTGGGGTGGGGTGGTGTGGTGTGTTTTGTGTGTGTGTGTTTTTGTTTTTTTCTGTGTGTTTGTGTGTGTGGGTTTTGTGTGTGTGTGTTTTTGTGTTTTTTTCTGTGTTTGTGTGTGTGGGTTTTGTGTGTGTGTGTGTTTTGTGTGTGTTTTTCTGTGTGTTTGTGTGTGTGGGTTTTGTGTGTGTGTGTGTTCTGTGTGTGTGTGTGTTTGTTTTTTTTCTGTGTGTTTGTGTGTGTGGGTTTTGTGTGTGTGTGTTTTTGTGTTTTTTTCTGTGTGTTTGTGTGTGTGGGTTTTGTGTGTGTGTGTGTTTTGTGTGTGTGTGTGTTTTTCTGTGTGTTTGTGTGTGTGGGTTTTGTGTGTGTGTGTGTGTGTTCTGTGTGTGTGTGTGTTTGTTTTTTTTCTGTGTGTTTGTGTGTGTGGGTTTTGTGTGTGTGTGTTTTTGTGTTTTTTTCTGTGTGTTTGTGTGTGTGGGTTTTGTGTGTGTGTGTGTGTGTGTTTTTGTTTTTTTTCTGTGTTTGTGTGTGTGGGTTTTGTGTGTTGTGTGTGTAGTGGGTGGGTTGTGTTTTGTGTTTGTATTTGTGTGTGTTTTGTGTGTGCATGTGCTTTGTGTGTGTTCTTTGTGTGTGTTATGTGTGTTATGTGTGTGTGTTTTCTGTTTTGTGTGTGGGGTTTTTGTGTGGATTTTGTGTGCATGTGTTTTCTGTATGTATATGTTTGTGTGTGTGTTTTTTGTGTGTGGGTGTGTTGTGTGTGTGTGTGTTTAGTGTGTGTGTTTTGTTTTGTTTTTCTAACAATCGAGCTGCCACCAGATTGCCCTCTGGGACAAATAAAGTATTATCTTATCTTAAAGACAGTTCATTAATCGCACACACCAAGCCACGCCCCACCACGCCCCCCCCCTTAAAAATGGATCATATCCACTCTCCCATCGGGCAAAATAGCATATAGACCGGCCTATAACGCTTTGCCATTTTTCATGCCTTTGATAGCTTTGATGATTTCTGTCTTAGTGGGAGGGCTGGTGTTGAAGTGAAGTTGTGCTAAGACTTGGTCCGAGGCAGAAGTGTAGCTGGCGTTAGAAAGCTGAAGCCGCTTTGGCTGGTGACCCGTTGCTCCCCCACTCAGACGTTCGCCGAAAAGCAAGTGGAGTGATGTTGTTGTTTATTTAGTGGAAAGTGCTTCCCCCTTGCGGTGATTTCGCACTATGGGGGGGAAAGGGAGGGGGGAGGAAACCGGAGTACCCGGAGAAACCCCCCGCCGCCCAGCCCTGCGAACAGGTGTCACATACAGAAAGTGTCCCGAGATGAGATCTGAACCCTGAGCCGCTCACTGCAGTGGTGACAAGCGAATGTTTTAACCACTACACTACCGGGGGCCCGTGTGTTCTTGTCTCTCTATTTATCTCTCTACATTCTCACAGATACATACATCGAGGGATGCCATTGGTCACTCACTCATCATCCAATCAGCTACAATTACAGCCAGCAATCGACAGGAGATCTCTCTCTGACCACTGGCCACGCCTTCAGGTGGTTGCGGTCAGGTGGCTAAACCTCCCTCCCCCCTGTCCTATTACGTGGTCTGGCAGGAACCAGGTGCGCGCTGCCCCGGGGAATCTTTCCCCTCTCCCCAGACTTCGTTGACGTTTAGCCAGCCATCGGTCACGCATGGCGGCCGAAATCACTTAGCACCTTCTGTTCCACGCGTCCATACCAAAACATACGCCTCTACACTGGGCACACGCCCCCTCTTTCTGGCCAAAAGGGCCTCAGGCTTGTCAACAACCGCCCTAGACACTAAGTGGGCAGCTTGTTACCTACCCCCTAGAGTTATCTCATGACAGACAGCTTGCAGACGATCTTTTTCAGTTAACTACAAGAACGAGGCTTTTGACGACTTTGCTTCTGGTTTAGTCACGTTTCAGTTTAACTGCTAGAACGAGGCTTTTTAGGACTTAGCTTCTGGTTTATTCACAGTCATTGTTTAAAGGTCCAGGACAGCGAAACATTTTTTTTAATGATCGGGTTGAGTTCGTTTTAAAATAATAATTGCCAAAATATGAGTGCATAATTATGCTTAACTTTAAAGACATAATTGCCTCCAAACATCGGCATTCTCACCTGCAACTAGGAAGGCGGGAAGAAAAGTACTCTCCTGTACTGGAGGTTCTCTTACGCGATCGAAGTATTTGTAACAGTGATTGTGCAGTCTTCAATTCAAATGAAGAAACATCGCTCAGGTTGTCGTGTTCAAGAAGCGATTTTTTGCCCAAAAAATGAAACAGCTGAATTTGGAATACAGCCCTACATAATAGAACTTTATTTAGAAGTTTCGAATGAAGTTTAAAAAATAATTAAATGGTCCAAACTGAATTCATTCAACAGACTACAGGTAAGTCAATCAGATCAAAATTTAATGGGCAACAATAGTTACAACTGACTGCTGATAAGGATTTTTTTACAACTAGATATATAATGATAGTTGAAACATGTTTATTGATGTAAAATCTTATTCTTCCTCATTTAGCTGCATGCAAAATTTTCTATTAACTTACTGATACTTGCAGGTGTTCCCGTTTAAGCTCCTTATTATATGTTTATCATCCTCAACCCCTTTTTATTCCTTTTTTTTAGCTGTTTCAATCATGCACATCAATGGTGCCCTCACACTGTCAGTTGTTTTTAGCATTATGCTGGATACGACTGATGATGTGTTTGTGACTGTCACCCGATGTAGAAACTATCGACGTTGGTTTTAACATCTCTTGCTTTTGTATAGTAAGCACTGCTGTAAGAATAAGATTTCTTCGTTTTACTGAAAGTCCAAACCTTGCCTGTACTGTATAAGTGACTGGATAACAATCGATTTTGAAATGTTTTGAGCAAATTCTCGAGTACGGTGTGGGGACGAAGTTTGCACGCACGTTTGAACAAAGTGAATCCACTGGCGTTTGCTGCCATTATCTTTAGGATTTCCTTCATGAGTACAGACTAACTCCCTCTGAGTGTCGAAAAGAACATTCAGCAACAGCACAATGCGTCCTGGTTAGTTTTCTTTTATTGAGGATTGCATCTTTTCTCTTCGACTTCAGCTCGTGCAGACGGGACTATTTTTAGAAATACGTTCGTTTCGTCACTTCCTGTTTTCTCGACAAATCTTGGTGTGCTTAAGAGAAAAATATTAATATAAAATCTTTCATGGCTCTTTGTCATAAAATACCACTGGAATATGTTTTCATGATACTTTAATGTGCTCTGTTCCAGCGATTTTTGCTCAGCAATCGACTTGACCTTTATGTTTGCTGAGACTAACAGCGGAGAACTTCGCTGTTAGAGTGAGTCTTGGCAGACAACATCAATCCACCTATACACGTCCGTGGTTTACATCACTAAGACACTAGTAAGTCGACGCGTTTTGCCTGTATCGGATGCCAGTATGCGTGGTCTGGGTGCAGAGTCCGTGATGTCTAGGTGAAAGCAAAGGAATGCGTCCTCAGCTTGCACGAAATCGCAAATCTCGCGACAGGTTGGGAACAGTTGAATAAGTGGCAGGATGGCTGATGAATAAGGAATATAGAATATCAATAAAGGCCATTCGTGCCGTGTGTGTAGGTGTAGTAAGACATATTTCGATTATATTTCAATTCTGACTCATGATTCTGAAAAGTTTCTAGTTATCAAATGACAATCACCGTCATATGGTCAAATCTTCATTTATGACTTGCTTGCTTGCTTGATTTCATCATGGAGATTCCCGTCAAGCTAGAATTTAGGTAGTGTGAAACTTTATTTGATTTGCGCTATCTGTTTGGAGTTCCTAGTATTTTGAACTTGATAATGAAGGCTATTAAACTTCCTGTGGTTATCTTACTGCTTAGTAATGTTTTCCTGGAATGATATTTCGACTGTTCCAATGTGAACAGAAATACGAGTCCTGTTTATGGACGTGAATACCTCAGCTTAAATGTTAAAGCGATTTACTTGAAGTCACATTCGCAGATTTTCGTCGTTGTTGAATCTTTTAATACTAACTGAACTTTGACGAACAAACGGCAAAATCTCAAGTGTTTTGGCTGTGTGTGTGTGTGTGTGTGTGTGTGTGCGCGCGCGCGCGCGCGCTCGTGTGGTAAGTGTTGCCTTTTTTTCAGTGGAGGAGCAGAGTTGTTGTTTGACAATGTGAAGAAACATGATGTAGAACTTCCTGGAACGCAGAAATGTAATCATTTTATTCTTATTAATAATGTTATTTTGAAAAATTGCATCTACATTTGTGGTGTTTAAAAGAGCAAGTTTAATTAAATGATTTATTTTTTTGGGGGGGTGGGTGGGGCATGTTGCTTCTTATCTCATCTTTCTTAAATTCGGCTTTTGTTTTTTGATATCTCAGGATAAAATAACAGTCCAATGTAACATAATCTCATTGTATAAGCTATGCAGCACCAGAACATGTAAAAGACACTAAAACAAACAAACAAAAAAAAGGCTATTCTAATCCATTGCATAAACTTCAAATGTTAAAAGCATTGTTAATATTATTATAACAGTAATTTTTTTTGTAGTTTGGAATCTCTTGTTTATCATCTTATTAAACACAGACTTTTGGGGGGAACTGTTTTACCAAACTGTAAAAGAGTTAATGTATTGAAGATGTGTTTCATTGTGTTGGTATATGCATGCATGCATGCACACCCACACATACATTTATATACTAGTATGCATACATGTGGGAATGCATGTTCTTCTACTTGCATGTTTCCAGTAAACTAGGATAAACAAAAAGTTCATTCCTATTTTGAATTTTGTTTGTAAATAATTACTGTTGATTAACATCTTTCATTGCCAAGATATGTATACATACTGGTATGTCATCATCTTGGCAGGGACCATCAGCAGTTTGCTGGTCTGGATTAAAGAAAATCTTTTAAAAGAGAGGCCGGAACTTTTTATTCAAGGAGCAACAGTGTAAGTTGTCTTGTTACTGACCATTTAGAAATTTGTGTATAAGCTACAAATATTTCATTTAGAACGGTGGACACTACATTGTAGCTGTAGATAATAAAATTTATCTGCAGTAGCACATCAGCTTTTTCCTCCTTGTTCTCTATTTTTGACAAATCTCATTAGACTTTTTGAGGCTTGTAAGGTTAACATCACCTTTAAGCCCACTATTTTATAACTTTTATATGATTATTTTGAGGGTACTGTTTAACATCCTTTTGTTTTCTTTTTTCTTTACTTTTGAGTTTTTACTGGTGGTAAAAGGCAAGGGTCATCCCATAACCTTTTCAGGTCCTTGGGGAGTGAGGTGTTAGAGACCCCACTTTTCTCGGGGCCAGCTTTTACATGAGGGTGGTGCCAATCTCCTCTCCCTCGCTGCCTTACCTTTTCCAACCCTCTATGGAGTCAGGTACCCATTCCCGTCAGCTGGGTCGACTGGGAAAGTTTGCTGCGCTTATCGGGAATTGAACCAGTGCGCTCTCCGTTTGGACGCCAGCGCCCTAACCACTCGGCCATCCGCTTCCACCTTTACTGATGACACTAGCAGTAAACAGTTCTGGCAATACTGCTGTTGCTGTTTACTATGAAATCTTGCTTTCCCTTTGCCTGTTGATGCTAGACAAGCAAATCCCTCAGTCTGCTTTTTTATGCACTTTGTCAAATGGTATACTGCTATTTATTAATAATTACATTTGTATACTGCATTTCCCTTTGTGGATTTGAGCTCAATGTGCCACATTCCAGTTATTGTTTGTGCCACAAAACAGCTTGTTCGTTTTTTGTGGCCTAAGTTGAGAACTGTAATTTTCAGTTCTCTCTCTGCCTTTAATCAGAAACCAGAAATTTCCAAGCTCTCCAGCACACCATGTCCTCTGAAAACATAAATGAGATTCTTAATCTCCATTGCTTTCTTCACTGGCTGTCCATGCTTTCTACTTTTCTGTTTCCTGGCCAGACTGTTTCTCAGCTCCCCACTCTAAGCAGTTTCTAGATTTTTTTTCTCTCGTCATCCAATGGTCACATTTTGATTCTGCCTATACTTAAAACAAAGTAATAATAACAGCTTGTTGTGCATTCTGTCCCTTTTAGATCAAACATGTAAAGTCTTATAAAGCACTTTGTATATTTCTCAGTTTATCTGACTTTAGTTGTCTGATTTCGAGTTTTGAGTGTTTTCTTAACATTGACATCCACTTTTCCACAATAGTAATAAGTAAGAATTAAAAAGGCAGACTCATTGCACTGAACAAGATCACGAAATAGTCACAAAGATGTAGAACAAAGAACAATGTGAAGACTTGCTGCATTTCAGCAGTAAAGGGTGATCACTGACGATTTAATGGTAGCGACTCCAAAGAATAAGGATTAGTGACATCAGGAGAATATGAAGTTTGAGAATATGAAGAAATGTTATCATATACAACTGCATAAGGGTGATCGTCACTTTAGTTTATTCACTGCAACTCAAGATCGCTGCCTAAATGAGTGAAGTACAGCAGAGTGAAATCCACCCAATAGATCCGAACAATTTGCACATCAAAATAAGATTATATACAGTCCAGCTGCAAACCAGAAGAGGAAGAAAATGCAGCAGAAGCACATGTAAACATGTAGGTCCAACACTTTTATCCAAATTGAAGCACAACCACAAAACAAACAAAATCAAGGGGAGCCCATCCCCTCAGCCAGTTAGGCAAAGGGACAGAACTTTTTAGTTTTTTTTTCCTTCTCTAGTTAGATTGTATGTCGGATAATTGGATCAAGCATAATTATGTGCTAAGCTATGAAAATCCTTGTATTATCCTATCATTATTATTAGTTTTTATTTTTAACTGCATTTAGTCGTCCTGGTATCCTGGTGCTTGTGAATGACACAGACTGGGAGCTGCTGGTAAGTCTTCTTTCTTCAATTCACTTGCTTAGCTAAGTTGCTGGTAAGGTTATCAATAATTATAAATGTTTAGTTCTAAGAAAGATATTGAACACTTTTATTTTACTGTAGATTAAACATTTACGTTTCTGATGTTATCAAGCAATAAATATCAAATGGCAGCATTTTGCCAAGTGTCAGTTTACAAATATAACTATATATTTAATGAACTGATGGTGCCCCTAGTGGTAAACCAACTTTTATTTTCAGGGTGAATTAGAGTATGAAATACAACCAATGGACAGGATTGTTTTCATCTCCACACTGCATGGTGGATGACACAACACTAGTGTCAGATTGTGTGTTTGTATGTGTATGTACATAAGGTGTATGGGAGTAGGGGAACATAATTCCTTACCAAACTGTATTTCTTATCTCTGCACTACTTTTCATACCTGCATGCATTTTTATTGATGCTGGTGAAGCCCATTTGTGCGTGGTCTTGAAGCATTTAATAAATATGATTTGCAGCTCAGAGAAATTATGTTTAAAGTTTTGTGCATGTGTACACTGACAGGGCAACGTGGGTGGAGAATTATTTACAATAGTGGTGTGATTGATGTAATAGATTATCAAGGAAAAAAGCTGGATTTTGGTTCAGAATCAAGGACCCTGGGTAACTTCTGTCATAGTAATAATAACAAGTGATTTATACAGTGCATAATCATGCCTATGAAGAATCAAACTCTTAGCACGAGACAAAAAACAAGAAACAGTACTGACAAAGATATAAAGGACATAGATAATGCAAAGAGAAATGGAACACATAATGACGACAGAGTAAGTTGCATGAATCTGCAGGAGACAAGCTGAGCAGACAAGTCATTAGACATCACTGAAGTGGGAGAAAGGTTTAGTAGATGGGCTAGGATTATACGTTATATTCAATGTAGTGCTAAAGTAAGATGCTGCCACAACTGTCAACCATATAACTCGTCTGTCTGTTTCAAAGATGTGTTTGCTGCACTGGTAAAGTAGAAAATACACACTTGGTCATATGTCTGACAAAACATTGCATGTACTTAAATAGAAAAGTGTACTTTTCCCTTAAATTCCTTTACTTGAAAGCAAAGGACAAAAAACAAGTTGTTACCTTAGTCGAGATTTCCAAACTGTCTCTAGATGTGTCAATAATAATTTTATTTATATATATATATATATGGTTTAGGTATACTAGTTCCTCATCTGGTAATGTGTGAAGTGTTTTTATGAATGGTCAGATAAGTACAGACTCTAAGCCTTTCTGAGGGTAGCAATCTATAATAGTACTATCGCAACGACGTTTTGTGCATAGCATGCTGTTAAGAACACACATACAAAACACACCCATAAGCCAAAGTATAAATAGCAGTAAATTCAAATTTATTTCAAGGCGATATTTTCAGTTGATAAAGAGATATTGGTTTAGAAGGAAGAAGGGTGAGTGAAGGTGTAAAGTGCATTTAAGAAGGCTGTATAAAGTGTAAAACATCTGATTTAATAGTTCATAGTTCATCAGTCAGGTTTCACAGACTACAATTAAAAAAGAATACCATTAAAAACACCTCACAAATGTTATGCATAACAGGTATAAAAACAAATAACTTGAGCAGAAGGAAACAAAAAAATTGTGTGCACTGTCTAGCATTAGGAAAGAGGCTGAGCTTCATGATGGGGGCTGTGACAGTGCCAGTGTATAGGTGCATTAAAATGAATTATTTTTTAAAACTGATTAACAGAGGACTTGATAGGTGGGGAGGGGGAGGGTGTGAAGTGGTGTCATTTTCTTGACCCTGTTGGTGGATTCTCTTGAAAGCAAAGCATAGCCTTGACCAGTTCTTCATGGGCTGCAGTATCTATGTACATTCCTCTGATGGTTACCTGTGTGGTAAACGGGGGAAGCTGGAAAGCAATGGATGAGAAGAATTATGCGACAGCGTCTGCATACATGCTCTTCCACAACTGAAACATGCAAACCCTTGTTCTGATTCCAACAGTTAATTTCAGCATACACAGCACTAAACTTCAGTCAGATTAAATAAACATGCAAAAAATGTAACATGTCAATGTGACATTGCACACTACGTATAACCACTCAAACAACCAACAAACATACAATCAACAACTGTGTTCAGATCAGGTAAACAAACGAACTAAAGACAAGAAAAACCAATAAACAAAATTCAAGGACTGGAGTGAGCAGACATGTTTTGTTATAAATATAATGCGTAGCATGTATAAATATAACTTTTTGACACTGTTATATACAGGTATTCAAACAGACTGTTTTGGTACTGATAGACATACTGAGAAATGAATAAAAGGAACTTTGCATAGAAAACTTTGAACTTGAACGCATGCTGTTACAGAAAAAAGATGGGCTGCAGCATGCAGATGAGCAGGAAGCATACATGCACATACGCTCACATAGGACTTGAGGGAAAAATTAAGGGAACTGCACCCAGCAGTGAAGTTAGATCCCATGATAACACAGACTTTGTACTTGACTATTTTTCCCAAGGAATTGGAGGGGTAGGCCAGTCATGGAAGATGTTGACTTCCATATGGTTCTGAGCGGACTGTACGCAAGCCGTTCTGAAGTATTTCCGCTTAAAGCAACAGAGATGCACAATTGAGGGAGGAATGGATCTACACCACAATATTCAGTTTACTGGAGATAGTCAAGGCAACCATTTAAATGCAAAATATCTTCACCAATTCAAGATATTTTAGGAGTTATGGTGAATATGAAGCACGTCCATCTTCCATCGCCCCTAACCCCCAAACACACACGTATCCAAAGCCCACCACCCCAGGGAATGCACCTTTAAAATTGTAAGCATGAAACATTTTAACAAAATTGGTAAATTAAAAAAAAAATCATTTAAACTGGAATCAAATATGAATGTTTAAGGGAAGGCATGTATGGTTTTCAGGTCAAAATTTCACAGAATGTCCGATGGATATATGCTTGAAGAGTGAAGGTGGCAACAATAGAATTTCTGGTACAACAAGTAACAAAGAAGAGCCTGGAGAGGGCCTGTGCTAAATAAAATGGTCTGTAGAGTGGAGTATTTTCAAATGGAAAATGTCACATAATCTGAGCATGCTTTCATGAAGATGCAAGAGATATGGTTACCCACTGTACACAGTAAACTGTTGATGAAAATCATCGAAGAAATTACACAAAGTATGAACAGATGTGTGTCATGCCACAAACAGATGTGCACATCAAGATGTTTCAAGGTTTGGAAGGTGTTGTGTGAAGTGATGAATTGGTCAAAGGACTTTATACATGCTTGCACACATTCATGCCTGAGCTGTCCACAGGATATTAATGCCTTGTCCAAACTGTTCATATTTAAGAAAAAAAATGCCCACAAAAAGGTATTCAATAGCAATATGGGCAAAATATAACATTTGGAGGTTATGCGGATCTTTTACCCTCAGTGATTACTGGGAAGAATACTTAAGCTTTTGGGGTCAAATAAAACAGGCTTTACCATGTGATTTTACATTTGTAGGTTCTGAATTCACTCAACTACTGCCTCGTGTCGGGGGAAATTATGTAGGACAAGAAGAAATAAAATGGGGTTTGAATTGATAATACATTACAGACAGCAGATGCATACTTCACTGTTACAAGATCTGTGACAAAATAAGTAAAAGTGTTCCTAAGGGCCTTCTTAACTGGCCACTTTGTCACAGTCAATCACATCGTAACCAATCATTCTGTGGATGCTATGCAGCCTTGCCAACTAGAGATGGCAGCAATTTTTCATCACTTCAACTTTATACAATCATGTGGCTACAAGTAATTTCTTCTGTTGTCTGACTTCTTGCTAACATAAGTTTATATGCAAAAACTGCAGTTCACCATTGGCAAGGGTGCTAATCCTAAGTAGCTATGAATATATATATATACATCTTTCTTTGAGACTGCTCAGTTCAAGTCCTGTGCAAGTCCTATTACAGCTACAACAAAGTGGTCTTAGATATTCCTCTACACCCCAAGCACAACAATCTCACATACTTTTTTTCCCCTCTCAATCACGCTAAATCAACCAAACAGTATCAAAATGTAGCCAAACTGACGGTTAAGAAAGCCCTTAAGTGTATTTGTGAAAGTGATATTAAAACAAGAATGACAAAATGTAAAACTTAATAGTTCTATCACAGAGTAAGCACAGTAATAAAAGGTAAAAACAGCAAAAAGACATGACTAGAACATGTGTATAACAGGCAATGGAATGTTCTTTCAGGAGTGTGAAATGACATA
This sequence comes from Marisa cornuarietis, assembly GCA_004794655.1. Classification (NCBI taxonomy): domain Eukaryota; kingdom Metazoa; phylum Mollusca; class Gastropoda; order Architaenioglossa; family Ampullariidae; genus Marisa; species Marisa cornuarietis. The sequence goes on from SMMW01000572.1 coordinate 16,027, forward strand.
AAATTCTCACTGTGGCTAGACTAGGGAACCAAATGATGTAGACAGTTGTTCTCTAGGATTAACTGTGGTGGTACTGTAGACTAACATTTTATCCCTAGTTATCCGGCCAGCCGGAAAGTGGCACAGAAACAATTATGATGGTGAGACTACTAAAAAGTTAGCTGACTTGCTACTAGCAAGTGGCGCATTTTTATTTCAGTTTGAGCTGTCAAAAGCTTGTTGAATTACTTGGAAGCAAGATTCTACTGCTTGAAAACAATTCATACAAAACAGTTATGAATGAAAAACTTTCTTGCCAGCCAAAAACAAAACAGTCACTTATTTTTCAATTGCAAAAATACATGAACATGGTCTTTTAAAATTTTAGTTCATACAGAGTGTCCATATACTCTGGAGCTCTCGTTCATGAAAAGAATGCACAGCAGGTTGCAGATGTGAAAACTGAAGGCAGATGAAATCGGGGCCTAAATCAGCTTTCTCTTTTCTGCTGCTTCCTTGATGTGGCAATAGAACCCGTCCTACAAGCTGACGGCCACAATTGTAGTAAGTTGTCGGGGGCATTCCACAAGATGTTGCGATGCTAAGCAAGCACACTAGGAGCATGTGGGATGACTGACAACAGCACAATGACAGTGCTGCGAGACAGCAAGATCAAAACAGAGATCACAAAAGTACTTCATTAACACCAGTCGTCATCTTCATCGGAATCCTCCTTAAGTGGAACATTTATATCACTACGCATTTCGTACCTTTCAGTCTTTTTACCTTTTGGTTTGAAACCATTTGGAAGAGTTGCAGAAGGCCGAGTACGACCTCTACCTTCACTGCTAGTTCCACTAGTACTACTACTTTCTGTTGGGGCGTTGTCAAACTGGTGTGCTAAAATACGACTGCGCTCAGAATTACGCAAGTCTGGTGAACGCCCAGAAGGTCCTTGTGGGGATGCTCCTCTATCAGGATTTCTCTCCACTCGACTCCAGGATGGATCATCTTGATAGCTGGAGCCTCTAACAGAAGTCCTACTTGGTGTAGAGTTGCCCTTGTGTTGTTGGTGAGAGTTTGCTTCATCTCTATTTAGATTACTTCTCTCTGTAGGGCTGTAGGGCTCTGGACGTGCAAGTCGACCTGGAGGGGGTACATGGTGAGACAGCGGAGCTGCCTGATGTGCACTCCCAGCAGCAGCAGCAGATCTGTTTTGGTTATGGTGAGAATGTGCACCAGCCACACCCGTCTTGGGATCACTGTTCTTTTGCAAGCGAGTGGGTGAGGTGGAGAGACGAGGAAAGTTGATGCTGCTGGGTGACTTTGGAGCCTGAGGTACAGTAGGGGAAGGCATCACCCTTGGCATCGTCTCTTTTAGTTTGGGCTGAGTCAAGTTCAGTGTAGCAGGCTTAGTCACCGGCCCAGAGGAGCTTGATCCTCGGCCAGAAACCTGCACAGGTGTTGATGGCATTGGTCCCATTCCTGGAGGTGGAGTGCTTGGCACAAATGGTACAGGAGGCAGTTTTCTTGGTGTTCTTTTGGGTGGGGACTGGGCTGGGCTTGGGCTAGGGCTTCTGGATCTGTCAATCAAATTTGTGGAGCCATAGTACTCCTGCTGGGAAGGGGAGTGGCCAGTGTTGGGGGAGGGGGTGCGGGAACGTGTCTCAAGTGAAGTGGACCTGTAGAAACCACGCTCTTCTCTACCTTTGCCACGGTGCATAGGTCCAGGACTAGGCAGAGGAGAGCCAAGAACTGGAGACTGCGTCTGAAGTGGTGGGCGCTTTCTACTGCGACCACGAAGCTGAGGTGATGACAAACTGTCTTCATGCTTTGCTGTTGGCAGTTAAGGGAGAGATAGGGGAAAGAATTTACTATTAAAATCACAAAAAATAATTTCATTTCCTATGGCTCTCATGATGTTAACACACAGGTTTCACATTCTACACTTTAAAGTGTTTAAAGCTAGCACTGAAAAAGGCATATATTGTACATGATTTTATATACAGCTTTGATAATACTTCAGCATGAAGTTAAACAAGAAGCATTCATCCAAAACTGGTCAAATAAGATATTTCTAGGAGAAATTTGATGTGATGATGCACACTACAGCAATATCCAATAGCAAACACAGACTTTGTGTATTTTTCTTTGTGTATTTAGTTTTGAAAATAAATATTACTTATTTTATATTAATTAATGTCTTATTACTAATACTTAAAGTGGCTTTAGGAAAACCACAGAAGACCTCACATGAAAGAAACCAACATGAAACTAATATTCTTTGTCCCAAAATGAATCAGTGGTTCAGTGGATGATTACACACCATATGGCTTTCTTCTGTCTTGATCAGCAATAGTGTGGGCCTGCTCCACTAGGTTTGTCACAGCTGCAGCAAAACCCACGTCAAATCTGCGAGGAGAAGGTGAGCGACGAGAGGGAACAGGTGAAGCACGTGGTGAGCCATATGGGCTGTGTATAGAACCAAGAGGAGATCGGGGGGAGACAGGTGTTGTTGGCAGAGAAGGTGATCTGTTGCCACTTCGCTGATGGTTCTCTGGTGTCATTCGTGGAGCACTCTGGTGACCTGCATGTTCTGGTCGCAACCCACGTGAAAAATCTTGACGATCTGCTGGCTACAAAAATGGAGTAGAAAAATAGAATTAAAAAAACAAAAACAGAGGAAGCAAACACCATTAAGGAACCATTCCCTAGGCATTCAAAATCAGTGATACATAATTCAGTCAAGTGGTGTTTAAATAGCAAAAAACTTTGTGAACTATGTATAAAAGACTATAGAAAACTTTGAGCAGAAACATTTTGTAAACAAGAAATTCATAAAAATTGAAAACTAACCATTATTTCATGCATTCTAAACATTTTAGAGATACAATTTTGAAATGATAGATTGTGATTTGGAAAGATGCACGTCATGCACATAAAAGCAACCAAATGTCTACAAATAAATATTAAGCATGCAGTACAAAACATGCAATCATCCCAGCTCATCCCAACGCACCATTATTATGATGCAAATGCATACGAGCCCCACCAGTTGCACAATAAGTCCCTCTTTACAGATCTTTACAATGTGCCCAATGTGAAATGCTCTGTACGGCATGATCATTTGCAATTATCTATCACAATCACATTACTTTCACTGCTGATCAACACAATGTGCCCATCTATATTCATCTAAGTAATTTCCTTCAAGTACAGTAACCTCCTCTGTAATGATCATATCACTGTGTACTAATCTATACAGTACACCCCTCTGTAATGACCATATCCATCTGAACTAATATGTACAGTAACCTCCTCTGTAATGATCATGTTGCTCTGGACTGAAATGAAAAGGTTCTTGTAACTGTTTTATACAATGAAAGGTGCCTTAGTATTGATCTCTACAATAAACTATGTACCTTATATGTACCCTTCTGTATCCTATGTACTCTCTGTACTGATCTGTACATATGTCCCTCTTCACTTACCACATTGTGTTGTTTAAGGGTTCGAAAAGAATACTCTCATACAGTGATAAATTCACAACTAGTTGAACAAGCTTTCAGTGGAATTTTAGCGCATCTAAAGCTTGGCAATTATCCTTACTCTTGGCAACTAGATGCTGCAAGATTGGCCTTGAGCCACAAATGAGTTCCGAAATTGCACAACTTGAATATGCATGCACATCTAAAGCTGTGTACAAGTTTTTTGCATTTGGACTAGGGAACAATACATACTGGGTATCTAGCTACTTCATGGGACTACAATCCATGTTCGAGGTAACGTCATGTTTCTGAGATGAATCTGTGGACACAACAAAACCCATCCAACTAATGGTGTCAAGGAAAAAAATCTATTTCACCATACAAAAATGAATTTCATCCAATATCTTGGGGCAACTTTGGAGTCTGCTGAGAGTGTTCTTGAGTGGCACACGTTTACGCATTACTTTTGAACATGTCCACATAATAGAAAGAAAGCCTGCACTACAAATATGTGAATGAAGTTCCAAATAAATAAATAATTTAAGGATGCTCACAAAACCATTCAACTGTGTGTATAACATATTAGGGTTAATGTAATGTGAAAGGTAGGGTTGCACCATACAACAGCATAAGCACAAGTTGGATTTTGTCAAGAACTAGCAGATATGACCACTGCAGACCAATCACTCAAGGCACAAAAAGGAAAAAAGATGGAAAAAATCTAGGCAAAGAGGGGCGGGGGATGGAATGAGGACGTATCACATTCACAACAACATACTGTCACCTCATTCAGCTTAGAGAAGGAGGCTGTGATTTGATTGGCTGCAAGGGCTATAAGAGAATTGTCCTGGCTTCGTAAGCTCTGGTTCGACACACTGGGCACGTCTTTCAACTCCAGGCTCTAAGAAATCATAAGTCACACATGAGAACATCACGAGAATTTGTTTGTTTCTTAGCACAGTTCGGTGACCTCCTAAACTAAGATGTGCTTTGTGCAGGTATTTGACTATTTTTGCGTACAAGGCGTGTTTGATACGCACACTATACGCATTTTTCCAAGCCCATCACCAACAGCAAACGTCAAAGTACTACAGGCATGCCAGTGCTGGAACAGAAAGTGGATCCTGGTTGTTGAACTGCTTGTAGGAAAGAATTCCCAGCCAAGTAAATGAAATTGCCAAGTATTTTTCATACACTAATACTTTTCTTGGCAGAAGGAAGACTGTTTCATGCACTCAGACCACTCCTCATAGCAAAATGTAGATTGTGTAAGCAGACTGCTCTGTAGATCAACCCATTAAACAAAATAATCCACAAACAGAAAAAAGCAGCACTGATTTCACCCTCCACCACAGCCTAATAAAAAATCCCTCAGACATGGTTGAAGTTTCTCTACCTTTGCTGAAAGTGAGTAAGCCTGAATCTCTTCACCCTCATGTGAATATGAGGCATTTATATAGCCACCAATCTTTTTGTGGTAGTGTGCCTGTCAAACAAGAGTTGAGTTCACATGAAGCATAATCCTCTTGCCTGACCGCAGGCTTGGGCCGGTTTTCCACACTGACAACACTACAAAAAGTACAAAGCACGATGCTCTAGCAAGCATGTGCTGATTGCGGTACACTTCAGAAGTAACAGTGCAAGATACTGAAACTAAAGATTATTACAAAGAAGATCAATTATATCCGTGGAGGGAAGCTTGATTAAATGCTACAAACATCGGAGCAGCTGCGCATGGCAAATAAAGCAAAGGATTGTTTTACTGAAACAAAACACATAGAAGTGAGACAATTATAAATTAGATGTGCAGCAAATGAGATAAAAAAGAAATTCAGATTTCTGCTGGAAACAATTAACCTGTGCTTGATGGTTGATCAGCAGGTCTAAGTTACACTTGATGATGAAAGATCATGGCACTGTGTTCGAAGTTTATGCTGACGGTTAAGTTTGCGATACACATACCTGCACACTTGATGTATCACTGTAGGCTGGGTCACGTCTGCGTTTGCTGCTGCCCCTCCTGAGGAAGCTGAAAGAACGTTGCCCTTTATCAATGCTGCACAAAAAACACAACACACTGACACATGGGAACGGCACCGTACGTCTGGTCCTTCTGCATGGGCACTGCTGTACGTGTGCGTGTCTTTCCCAACACCACAAAACAAAATAAAACAAAACAAACAAACAAACAAAGACCCACTCAAGTCTGATACACAGACACAAGACTCTAAAACTATAATCACCAAGGTCCATGACACATATCCAACAAGAACAATCAGCAACATACCAAACAAATTAAAAAAAGCTGAGAACATAAGTTTCATCTTCATCAACTAAAAAATGAAGTCTGCTCTGAGAATCCTGGAGCATCTCTTGTGTACCAAACATAAGGCAGGATACTACATCAAATTAACACCACAGAACGTCTTATGTTACCTATGCCCGCCATCTATATTGTCATCTGAGTGTTCCGAGTCGATACTCTGACTGGATCGAGCGGTAGAAGGTGTTCTCATCACCCCCATCAGTCGACGAAACAGTGACGGCGGCCTCTGAAATCCATATAAGGGTGTGAAGATACAGTGGATAACAATCATCCCTGCTCAGGTACGGTTTTACCTCTGATGGGCACATGGAATTTAACATCTTGTTAGCATATTCTGCTGTTGTAGGAGGTGAGGTGTGTCTCATCATCCCCATACCCTACCCCCAACCAAACGGCAATGCATGATGAATATATAATTTGCTATAATTTCTCACATGCCGACCAAGCAGTATTACAGCACATGCTTTCAAACATCAGCACAATGTACTTATCTATCACAAATTTTGTTCCAAGACTAAGTTTGAAGTGAATACAGGCCCTACTGCCCTGTTCATGTTTTTCACTAAGTGGTAGCCCTGAATTGATGCTGGTGCAATGTAGTTTTAAAAATAAATAAATCAGTAAAAGGCATAATGAATGCTGGTGAATAAAATTGAAAGTTTTTAAGTCCATGGATCAACAAGACCAACATAATGGTTGCAACTTGGTGCCATTCTGATGTACCAGTTATATAAGTGCAAAAGATTTTAAGTGCAATGGACCATTTTAAAAGAAAGGATTCTATTGGGCAATATGTATGCATACATGCAAAAAGTGATAAGTATCAGAGAAAAGGGACTCTATGGAGGTGTTTCTGGGCTGTGTTTGTTGAAAATAATGTGCAGAAACAGTGTGCACAGAGCTCTTCTACAGCTACTTACAAATGAAGTGGCGTCAAAGTGAACCAACCGAATGTAAGTACAGTAACTGCTTTTAACGAAAATTTTGAAAAAATATCAATGCTGACGACAAAGAAAATGTAAAAAAAAAATTGAGGAAATATCTTTACCTCATCTTCATGATGCTAGTAAAGACATTGACAACAGCTCTTAGTTAATATCTAGTTCAGTAATGGCAGTATTTAATTGTGGTGACGTGCACATAAAAAAGATTTGGTAAATGTATATAATATATTCAAGACTCTGAGCTTCATGTATGGTGGGGAAATACCCTTTTATCTATAAAAAAGAACTGAATTGAAAAAAATATAAATGATTAATTAATTTAAATGTTAGGAACTACAAATTACTGTTTTCATGGTATGTCTAAATAGCTCTTCCATTAACTTGATTAAGTAAAAAGATTTTAATCCATTCCATGTTTAACTGACTGTAACAAAAACCCAGACCTCCTTCATATAGCATTACACTACTGCATTAGTAAATTGTAATTGGATTCAACTCATATCTTACAAATCACAGCTATATAATACCACTTTTAGCATTAAAAAAAACTATCACAGGCCTTAAATGGGAAGATAAACATTTTTCTCTACTAAGTGCAACAATAATGAAAGTAGAAGTTTACTGCCACACACAGATGGCTATGGTATTTTACAAAGCAAATGTTTATCCTTCATGTGTTCCTTGCTTAAGGTCAGTAACAAAAGATCTGAGAAGAGAAAAGGAATAATGCCAAGAAGTGCTATAATTTTAAAAACTGTAATGCCTTATGTCAACAACATTACATCTGCTATGAAAGAGATACAGCTGATACACTCCAGTAGCTTATTCCATGCAAAATTTGCACAATCTGCACAGTTGAGTAATTTGTGCATTAACTATGTATCTAACGTGCAGTGCCAAACTAACAAATGCACTATATGCCTTAACGATAGCATAAAAGTATATGTTTGTACTTATGTAATGAAGTAGAAAAAACTATAAATAAAGACCTATACCCACCCAATAAAGCACAGTAACATGTTGCCAAGAAAAGGTGAATTGATTCACCAGATACATATAAATATAGATATTTTAAAAGTGAAAGATTGGTCAAAAAGAAACATGCCGTGTTAGTGTCAGTGTCGTCATGCATAGGCATGAAGGTGACAAAATTACTAACCTCATCCTTTTCATCCTGGAGATGCCACAAAACACCAATCATCTGATTATGATGGGATCAACTGAACAAGCACACATTTTCTATATTTCTACTGCACTCTGACAGGGAAATATAAGACACACAGACATAGACAGACATACAGACAGATGGATCATGTCAGTGCTTTAAAGCATGAACAAGATTTTTTTTTTATCATGTTTCTTGTGAGAAAAGATGCCACAGTTTCACTCACCATTCGATAGTTTGAGTTTGCTGACTGGCTGGCTTTGTAGGCCCTCCAGTTTTCCGCTATCAGCAGCCCAGCATAAATTTTTCCTACAGTCATCTTTCCTTCATCCAGTTCTAGTGGAACAACAACAACAACAACAACAAAAAGTAACATGCTGATACCTCACACTAGGAAGCAAATCTCTGAGAAAAGAGAGATATTTTTCAGAAAATTACTGATTTAAGAAAAAATGCTTGCTAAAGACTGTTAATACTGTGGATAAGAGTCACTAAATCTACTAACCATCATTACTGGGCATGAGGAGGTCAAGCATTTTTCGACCTTGAACAGACCACAGTCGTCGGATTGTTTCTCGCATCTCTTCATCTAGCTTGTCCATTTCTTCAGCTGGAAAGACATTATTTTTATCACCTTTGTTCACGTATATGCTGCTTGACACTGAAGTTCCAATGCAGCTGCACATTGTTGGCAATGTTAGTAACTTCAAGAAAAAGAGACCATTTATTTATTAAGCAATTTTATCATGTAAAGCTTGCCAAATCATGAAGTAACAAGCAATCTGAAAGCTACTAAAATCCTAAAATCTGCCAACTGTCCTCAAATTACAGAACATGTAATAATAAGGTTACATGAGCCATGTGGCTGGTGTTCTTGACCTAATAGTTGTTCATTCAACCCAATGACCAGCAAATCCACTCTACCAATCAGTGTATGAGTACCTGAACTTACGGGGAAGGTTAATGGTGGTGAAATGAGAGGGGTGGCTTCCATTTCCCACAAGCCATGGCTCTAGACACAGACAACCACCTACAGTTCATTTCCCAAAATTGCCCACAGACAATAGGCCTTCAGTTGAAGACAAAAGCAGCATTATTTCAGTCAGTGAGACCTCCTGACTAAAACTAACATCCAGCCAGATTTTTGGCACATTTTTAACTAAAAGTTCAACACACACCTGGGCCAGTTTTGATCATAAGTGATTCACGGATAAGGGCAAACAGGGTTGTGGTGAAGTGAACTGTCCCATCCTCAGCCACAGGCATATTCATGCGGATGAGTTTCTGCAAGAATAAAATAAGTTGTTTACCTGTTGTCAGTTGAAAAATGATGAGTAAGAGAATGACCAGAATGAATCAAAAATGTACACATACTTCAGAAAAAATTCTCTTATGACATGCAAATCTATAAGACGCATGACTGATTCACATCATGCTTTTTAAATACTTCTTCATTATTTTATCTTCAGGAAACATCACACTAGCTATGACTGATCTTGTTCTCACCCAACAAATATAACAATATATATATGTCTGCAATTATGGCCTATACTTACTCGATAAGCTAATCTATAAGGACACTTCTTTCCAAACCCAACAGGTGGTTCCATGTTGCGCAGCATCTCATACATGTCAGTGTAATGAATACGACCCCTGAAATAGACAATAAGACATCTTTCCCTAAGCCCTAGACAGATTTAAAACCATGCTGCATATTTTATTTGCAAAGGCCTGATCTCCACGTTACTGCTAAAACGGGAATGTAATGCAATTTTCTCTTAGAATATGGGACAGGAAGTAACAGGAAAAAGCAGTATCTGAACGGAAGCCTGAAGAATGCATCTACAGGTAAGAAACATTTTCTCTTGCAAAATAGAACACAAAATAATCATAGGAAATTACAGCATCTGAACATAAGCCTGCAGAGTGCCAGAAAACTGTACTACCTCCTTTTGAGAATTTAGAAGACCAAAACAAAAATCTACGTCAATAGTGCACTGATTTAAATTTAAAAAAGTAAAACGTAATGCAAAACCTGATGTTAATTATGAAAGTTTTGGATGGTAACAAATTAAGGTCTCTAGAACTTTGTCTATGCATTAAAGTGATATAAAACCTGTTAATTGTTCAAGATTTAGTTTATAACAAGGTCTCTGGAACTCACGTTGCCCCTGGGTCATACTCGGCCCATACCCGCGTGTACTCATCCAAATGATGTGGTCCAAGGATGGAGGAATCTCGGGTTAAGTAGTCAAAGTTGTCCATGATGACAGCAACAAACAAGTTCAACATCTGCAGATTTACAAAAATCTCCTGTTATAGATCGAAAGCCAGACTAGACTGATCGAATGGTCCTCCATGGTCTTGTGCCTGCTTGGCTAGTTGTAAAATTACTTTCCGATTTCACATAACCTACACAGCTCAGAATTGTTCCTTTATATTTATGAAGAGCATTAAGTTTAAAAGTATACACTAGAGTATGTTTAAAGAGAAATAACACCATCCTGCCCCTTTCCCATTATGAAAATTACAAGACAATGCAGGATATAAACTTTAGAGCCAAGAACAATGAGTTCCAGTAAAAAAGGTAAGTTTGTCATAGAATATAATAACCGTGATATAAATTTGCATGGCCATGATGTGAGGACAGAGGTCATTGGGCTATCACTCTTACTATAGGAACATATAGACAAAATCTGTTTAAGATGTGAACTGAAAGTGCAGCATATATTTTAGGTGCCCTTTTTCTTTTGAAGGGTGGCTTGGGTTTTTAAAAGAATTAAGGGAATTACACTCTGTACTTCCTTCAATTTAGGAACTTTAATTTATGGATTTTCATTTTAGCAACTTCTAATTTATTGATTATACTTTGAGGAACTGATCTGATATACACTTAGATGACTTCTTTGGGGATCAGAAGATCTAAGACCTGTCAGGGGATCTTGATGGATGCAATACTTAATGTATAGTGGTTGTGGATAGCTGCCAAATAGTCAGTGAGCTGTAGTGGAAGGAAATGAAACACCTAACCTAGTTTCACATGGACTGATAACTTAACCTTGCCACAAAGTTTCTTTCCCTTATGCATTACTGCTAAGGTTTGATTGGCTGTCAACCAAAGGCTCAAGATAATGGGGTAGAGCGTCTAAAATAACCAATATTTTGCATTGCAAGTTTTGAACACCTTAAACTTTGATGCATTTCCAAATGCCCCCAAATTTTGCAGAATGAAAGTTGCTCACCAAGAAAGAGCACAGGAAGAAAAACACAACAAAATAGATGTATGCAATATCAAGGCCACAGCCTGTTTCTATTGAGCGCAGTGTGTCATTAGGTCGTATAGACTCTGGGTCACATGGCCGTCCACTAGAGCAGTCCAACATAATTCTCTGCCAGTTCTCTCCAGTCGCACACCTGCAACATTCAGAATTTAAGAAATACTCACAAAGCAGCAACTGAGCATGATCCATATTGTTGCATTTTATCTGGATGTATCTGATGACAAACTTACAAGATGACATTGTTGATCAAAGGTTCCATAAATTTCATGTCAAATAAGTTGTGATAGAGGAAGCATCTTTGTGTATTTACCTAAACAGCAGCATTAGTGCCTGGAAAAAGGAACGAAAGTTGTTGTGGCGGTTGATGGCAGTTCGTGAATCTAGTCTGATGTTTCCAAACACCTGTGCACCAAATTAAAACCACATGTACACCAATTTTTACACACACACATACTCTTTCTCTCTCTCTCTCCCAGACACACACACACACACACTCTCTCTCCATTCTCATAGATGACAAAACAATGGCAGCACTATATTATACAGAACATAACAGAGAAATGGTTAGGTAATAGTTTACTTTGCACAATTGGATACATGAACTAGTGTTTATTCAGGACAAGAACAAGAGAAATTCCCTTGTGGAGCAGAGGTCACCAAAGTCATGAGGGCAATCTAGTATAAAGGCTCGACTAACCTGCATCCCTATGATGGCATAGATGAAGAACAACATTAAGATGAGTAGACACACATAGGGCAGTGCCTGCAACAGAAACATGATGCAACTGCAAATACATTCCATACTGCTGTCAAATTATCCGGTTGTCCAAATACATTCCACACTGATGTCAACTTATCTGACTGTTGAAAGATGCAACTTCTTGAAAGTATACATCGGCTTAAGAATCCTGGTTATTTAAGGAAGTTCTAATGACGTATGTACTTCAAAAAGATTACTACCTTGAAGGACTGGAAGAAGGTCCAAAGTAAAAGACGAATTGTGTAGCCTTGTCGGAGTAGTTTTACCAGACGTGCAGCTCGAAACAGACGGAAAAAGCCAAATTTGATGCTTTTAGTCTGAAATACACAAGATTGTTATTCTATTAGAGTTTTAGCTAAGTACATGCTCTGTCATTCGTTGGTGCACTCTGTCTGAAAATAATATGACCAGCTGCAAAATTATGAAGTTATAAATTCCAGTCTCATTACAGGTAGTTCAAGTAGTTTCTTCCCCCAATAAGTGGCAACTTTGAGAGCTGCAATTCTCAGTATCATCCCAAACACAGTTATGATGAAACACTGATGTGCATAATCATAGGAACATGGCAGAGATAAACATTTAAAAAGAACACACACCTTCAGCTCAAGGAAATAAAAACAATTTCATGACATGTAAAATAATATCCTTTCAACTTGCCACAGATTGCTTTTATCATTCATATCCCTTATGCAATTACACTGTTAAGAATAAATGGCAGGAAACCATATAACACTGATACTAAGAAATGTATGATTGTGCCAAAAAATGCAGCAAAGCAATCTTAAGACACTCCTTCAGACATTTTGAATTGTGTGTATGAATGATGAATATCATACAGATACATGCCACACATACACATCTGTTTGGACATACAGATGAAAGCTTCTGGCTACTGTCACTGTCATTTACAAAAAAATGCATAAACGGAAAATGCAAACCCTCATAATGGGTCGCACAGCAGAAGGGCAGTACAGTTTGACTGAAACATGAAAAGCTGTAGTATTCTCTTCACAAACGTTGCACATTCAAGATGCTTTCTTCATTTCTGTATGTGGGATGACAAACATTTATCACCATTGACATTAAATAGCTTAAGGCTTCCCAGCAAACGCAAACATCAAAAGCACACTGCAACTGACTGCACAGTTACATCTCAGTTGTACTCACTGGGGTAGAGCAAAAAGAGGTGGAGGGAATCAAACATATGTATTGTTTTTTTAATCTTCCTGAGTCATTTTCTCTTCCCCTTTGAAATAATTATAAGCACTGGATGCACTAAAAGCACCATGTACTTGGCAGAAAAAATATGTCAACTGATATAATCTGTTGTATTAACAAAATTATCACCTACAAAAAAAAACAATCTTTGACAACACGTACAAAAACTGTTTTAAACTAAAGGCATCTCAGTGAACTCAAGATGGTATGCTGACAGAGAATTAACTTCTCTCAAATGCTCTAAAACTATTAACAGATAGCAGTCTCTGGTGTGATGGAGGTCTGTATAACTTACAAGATGTGGATGAACCAGTTTGACTGCTCAGTTTGTAAACAACAGTTTTCAAACAATGCACTTAGATCAAAGGTACATAAAAAGCAACAAAACAAAAGTAAAACAGCAACAATGAATTCTTCAGTGGATGCAGGCACTTTTTCACATCTCATAAACTTAAGATAATATTTGTGACTTGTGATGTCCTGAAACTGTTAAATAAAATAATAAAAATAAGACAATGAAAAGCTGGTGGGTTTGACTTGCAAGTCAAAAAAGATCAAACAAAAAAATTCAGCAGGGGAGATGTTTCTGAAAGAGGGAAGATAGGAGAGATTTATTGTGCATAATCCCAAGTAACAAGTGGGCAACAAAATCATTATTTGATGGCTTTTTCTGCTCACAGTTCAGCATATGTTTTCTGTTTAAAGGCAGCAAAAAAGAAATCTGATAAATAGGAGAGGGCCAGGGTCACCTAACAAAGCAAAAGTCGAGCAAATTGCTTACTAGTTTCAAGGTCATCTTTCTTGAAAGAAAATGATTTTTTAAAAAATACTGTTTTTTAATATTTTTACTTTAGTTTTCATATAAAAATTTAGAAAATTCTTCATGGAACCACACACTGATTAAAAAGCAAAGCAGAATGTGAATGGTGGCAGTGGTTTAATATTGTATCTTGGTCATCTATGGTGGCAGTAGGTCATTTAAAGTTATTGACCAGATGACAGTCTTATATACTAATACAACATTGATATACACTATCTGTAAATCACCGCTTACAGACCTGCATGGCAGCAGACATCAGTAAGAAGTCAGAGTCCCATTGACTAATGACTGCCTGGACGGTGATTGTGTGGAAAACAAACATTTGTATTTCTATAGAAGGCAATATAGGTGGAAGATACTGTTCACAGCATGACATGTGGACTGTGCAACCTCTGTTTCTGCTGCCATTTTCATCCCTGTTAAACTACATACTCTTTTCTGCTGGGTGGACAGGAAGAGTTGTCCAGCCACAGGCCTGATTTGACCTTCTGCTCCAAATTTGAGCATGGTGCTCACAGGACTATGAAGCCTTCCTTAGTATCCTTTGCATTTGCAAGAAGATTGGAGGTAAACTATTAACCATGCTGTAAACAGTATTAACGTTTTCAAATCTACCCATAAGACTGTCAGATGCCAGAGTACAAGGACGGCAAAAAGTGTATTGAATGAAATCAGAGCATAAAGCCATCTGTAAAGCCCTGGATTTTTAAAAAGTTCTATTTGTGGATGAAACTAAAGTAAGGACAAACAAAAGTTATGATTTGCAAGCTGGCAGAAGATTTGTTTAAATCAGTCATCAATGGTCACAAAATATAAAATCAGTTTCTGGACCTTGAAGAGACCCCTGATCTTTAATTGTCCCTTCCTCTAAAAAGACTCCACCCCTTCCTCTCTCAATGGCTTCTTTCCTCTAATTACACCATGAGGAAATAATCATTTTCCTGCAATTGCATAATGTATGTAATTTAGGTTTATAATATGCTTAAGGACTACACTGACATAAAATCATTGCCATTGCCAATGGTGCTTGCAATGTTAGCCCACAAGGTTTTTATCTAAACTGCAGTTCCAATACCACTGAAGTTTAAAATGTCAAAGCCATGCAGCCTTCTTTTTATCATAAAATGATATGCAAAAATGATGTTAGACAATCTCTAAGCCTCTTTCAATTGCTCAAAGAAGAAAACAGAGCAGCTAAATATCAGCTAAAACAAGAAATGCAAGCTGTTTTGCAGAAGAGAAGCTGAAATATTGCAAGGGCACCACTTGCAAAAACATGGCTTTATGCTGCATGTGGAATGGACAAAACTTAACAGTAGGTCAGATACATTCTAAGAAGTGCTGGAGTATTATCCTTACCTAGAATGAGGAAGCTGAGACTGAAAAACCTTACAACTTATTCTCTGCTGGAGACAAAAGAAGGCCACAAAATTTATTATTGTCTATTCATTTCTCAGTGTCCAAGAACTCCTTCAGCTAATTGCTTTAACTGGATTTATTATACCTGTCAATGGACTTTTAAATGTGTGACAGCTGGGACTGCAGCTCAGATGCACTACTATAGTATCAGCCAGTGAACCAATACATTGTTCTTGCATCCTCACCCCCTCTGGGACTTTTTTGCAGAGCTATATCTCTGTTGCAACAATGAAGCAATGCGCTGACCATGCACTTAAGCAATAATATTTCGCCATTGCACAGGCTGTACAAAACTGCACATTCATGCATTGCTCTTCTAATGTCTGGCACATGATGCCCTGAGCCTCACAAGTCAAGGACTGAGCAAAATACAGCACAAAATCTGAGTGCAGGGCTGGACACTGGAGCTCAGAAAGGCCACCTAGGCAAGGTGGGGAAAATGTACTACCTGTGATTCCTCGTCAGCAGACATAGCAGAGATACTAAAACGCCAACTTTTTGCCAGTTTCAACAGAACAACTTGTGATAAACTTGCAACATCAGAAGTTTCATTCTTAAGTTTTGTGGTTTATTTCATTTGCTATGTTCTCCATTGCTGGTTTCACGTGCACTTCAATGCTTCACATTTTGTATTTCTTAAAACAACTTTGTAATTATGCAATTAATAATCTGCATTGTAATTTTCTCACTTCAAATTCTGACCTGAATTCATTCCTAAAAAATTGGGTTTGCTGCCCATTGGAAAAAATGTGAAGCTACATTTCAACCTGCCACTGCTATTGGGCATAGAAAACTATTATGACATCTATCATAAATTCTTAAACATTCTTACTCAGTGGTTACTCCCAGCAGTGGCTAATTTTAACACTTTCACTCATTTACAACAACAAATTAATTTGATTTGAGCGGCATCGATTATTGTACTCTTAAGACTCAAAGAACAGCAAGTTAAAGCAGTCAAACTAACTGTGTCCAATTAGTGTTTTGCACATTAGAACATTTTCCTGTGACTAAGTGTTTCAGTTCTCTGCTGGAAAAGTCTATTAGACTTATGTCTCATTCATTCCAGTACTAAACTGGCCAATTCTGGTCTATGGGTATGTTGGGACATAAAAGCTTTTGTTCTGAGATTTTTGCTAAAGCCAAAAGTTTAGCAGAGAGGAAGGTGCTATCTGGGAATGGTGTGATTGCTTAGCTTATCATGGATCTTATCTCATCTTTTCATGTGTTATATGGGTTGCACTGCATCCAGTGCATGCATGATCTGTGCCATGTCTGCCATCCCATGATCCTCTTTGAAACATCTTCCCAGACTTGCAAAAAAAGTGCACAATAAAGACTGAACAGGCTGAAATGTGTAGACGTGCATACCACATTTAGGTGACTTACTGAGAACTCGGTGATTAGAACATCGATGATGCTTCCAAGAACGGTGGTGAAGTCAAACACATTCCAGGGGTCATGAAAGTAGTTCTGCACATCAAACATTAAAAATGGTCAGGGCCCCGCATACAGCCATGTCCCTCAGAGAATTGTTAAATCTAATGAAGATATTTTGTTTCTTCTCTCCCCCTTCCCTTCCTCATTGTATATGCAAGTAAACAACATTCCACATAATAAACAGATACTGTTCTATTTCACCAGCTTAAAAAAGTATGCTACTGTAACAAACCACTAACAAAAAATTGAGCTTATATACTGAGCTTAACAATCTATCTAGCACCTAAATGAAAGTAGTTAAGAGTAATATGGCACAGACATGAAACTGGGTTTGAAACTGAAAAGTATATTACAGACTGTCTCAAAGCAGAATGCATTTTAATGTGTAACACATGCTCAATTTTTCTTTTATTCTTTAGCTCATTTGTACACCTACTACCATTCCTACATAAAGCCATTCATCAAAACACTGTAAATTGATGGATACATCAGTACTGTACAAGGAAAACTGTAAACACTCATAGACTTAGACAGGATCTTGTGTTTCTTTACAGTTTTAATCAGATAAGAAATTCTAGTTATTTAGAATAGGCACAGTATCTACCGGAAATCTGTACAGCCAGGCTTCCACATGTAATGTCTCCTGTATGTCCCTCATTTGATTTACTTTTAATTATTTCTTACTTCACACATAGTCTGCTAGTATGTTTTCATCATTTCCGGTATTGTTTCCTAGTACAAATTCTTTTATTTGCTCCTTCCCATATGCTTTGCTTTTAGTTTTTTCTCAATTTATATATGATTTCCAATCAGTTTTTTTTTACCTTTCCAAATTATTTTCTGGAAAAAAATTTAGTTTGAGTCAAAACGCTTTAATTGAAACAGCAATACATGTATATATAAATGTATGCACATATGGGTGTATGTGCACACACACACACACACACACCAACTATCCCATATTTACACACAAGTAAAACTGAGTAACCATGCACGGTTTAACAACCATTTAGAACAAACGAAAGACATTACATAAAACAACAAAAGGAACACTTGCTGTTGCAAACAAACAGGCAAAGGATCGAAGGTCTGAAAGTGATAGCACAAACCATGGGTGGAATTCATTTCCCATCAGTCAGGCTGCAACCTTAGTGGCAGCAAGTAAACTTTATACCACAAAAATGGGTCTTGCCCTGCAATATTATTTACTGTGAAAGGGTTCTTATTTTTATAATTATTTGTTTATAGGCTAAGTTGATGACTTTTGAATATTGCTCAGTCAAGAAACACTAAAATTGAAACTTGTATTTGTGTAAGATATCTGTCCAGAAAGTATCCAGCCATTGTCAATATCTTAAGAACCAGAGGTGTGGCATTGATGTAACTTGCCCGCCACTAAGAGGAGACCCTACTGTGTATGCATGAACAATAACCCTCCTCTGTGGTTACCCAGTCAAAAATGAGATGTACTGAGACTAAACTCTGTCAAATCCATAATGGCTGAGCTGCAGCTTGGACATTTGGCTGCAAGCTGGCTGCAATCAAAGAAAATTGTAGGAATGAATATTGCTGCCACATGTTTCATAAGATCTTCCTTCAAAATCTTTCAAATACTGGACTATGGAATCCCTAGATCTTCTTACCTTGGCACTGTCAAGTGTCACTTTTGCCACACAGCTAATTCTTGATATATTCAAAAAGGCTGGAAATTTTCCAATCAGACATTGTGCATCAACTAAACCAGTGCCCATGTGCAGCACTAGACAATATGTGGAATAACTGCCATTGGATAGGTAAGTTATTTAACCAGACAAAGTGAAAACTAAAATGTACTTGTTCATGCGCATCTTACTCACACCAAATAGAAAAGCTGAAAAGAAAACTGAATATTTTAAAATACAGTGAAATGTTGTGCACAAAGGAGATGTTGCTTTCATGCAAATAAATAATTAAAACTAAACACGTGTTCATGCAAATAAATAATTAAAACTAAACACGTGTTCAAGCAAGAAAGCAGGAGTGTAGACACAAAATAGCAAGCCAGCAGCACTGCACAATACAGCAAGCTCTTGCAGCGGTGCACAAAACTTCCAGACAAGAGGACCATGCCTAGCTAGTTGGTCAAACCTTTCCAAAAGCACAGAGCTTGAGAAGGAACTCCAGTGTGTAGAGACAAGTGAAGACTATGTTAATGACTATGAGCGTGTGACCAAACCCTTGTCCATTCTCTTTTGCAGATTCAGCGGGCTCAAACTGAAAGTCAAGGAATCCATACAAACTTTTGTTTCGTCTCATGCACTCTGCACTATCCAGCTGCAGCTTACAATGAAGTGTGACTATTTCTTGAATGAATCTGTTATGCAGATGAATATGTTCACATTTATACTTCTGAGCTGTTATACTCTTAAATGCATTTAGGTCTAAAGCAGGTTTAAAAAAAGACCTACTGTCAGAAACAACATGGACTGTTTCCATTTTATCAGATATACACCTAAGGACACAAGACCACATCCTTTTTCATCCCATGCTAGAGTCTCTAAAGCTATGACTGATCCTTAGGGAGTTATTTTACTGAAATAATCATCAACTAAGGACATGTACAAGACCACAGCCTTTTTTAATCCCATGCTAGCATCTTTAAAGCAATGACTAAAATAATCATCAACCAGGAATATCTTCTTCAAAATGCATTAATCACATGGATGAAATGTTGTGGAAGTTAACATGCTCATTCTTTGCTGTCCTTCCAGCTCAAGGCACAAGATGCACATCAATGGTTTATTTGCATACATATTTCTTGGAGTTGTTGTGTTACACATGAGACTGTCAATGGACTCTTGTCACTTGTAACAGTTGCAACCTGGCTTCAAAATGCCTTTTGTCAGCATTTAAATCAGACTTAGTATATAGTTATTACCTAGCTAGTTAAAGAAAGCTTCTGTAGCAAAATGTCTGACAGGTAACAGTAAGTATTTCTTCCTTCCACTGGTGTCTAGTTTAACCCAACAACTTGTAAAGCCTCCCTCTCTCTCTCCCTACCCTCCACCCATTTCAATCTTGAATCCACACCTAATAAGTTAAACTGTTCTTTGTCTCTTTCAATTAGTCTGATTTACAGTCAATGAACTATGCAGTCTGTAATTTTAAAATTACATGTCTTGTCTGAATGACTATAACATTTGAAGCAAGAACATCTCTGTAAAAATCAATAATGGTCGATGGTGTTAAGGCTTTAGGCGATGAAAGTACCAGCCAGGGCCCAGTGCCCACAGGTTCATAATGAAGCCAACCATTAGCTGTGGTTCATTTGGAGTGTAACCAAGTGTCACCCAAAGAAAGGACTATATGGCTATTCGCCACAAAAGAAACTTTATGTCAACTACTAGCAGAAGAAGAGGCTGGCTTCAGACCAGATAGGGGCACAATTAAGCAGATCTTCAACTGCTTCACCTGTCACATCTTGATGAACAAGCATCTTCAGCACCAGCAGGACCTCTAGCACAACTTCAATGACTTTAGGAAGGTTTCAGACAGAGTCTGTCACAAGTAGCTATAGCTTGTGATTCCCAAGTCGTTGAAGTGCTGTAAAATAACTCAGCGAGTGCAATACTGATGGATAACCAGATTGGAGCTTACTTTCACAGGACAGTAGGCATCTGTCAAGGATGCACCTACCACCTGTCCTATTCAGCATCTTCTTGGAGAATATTTTGTGCAAAACCCTTCACGACCATCACTCTTCTATTTTCATTGGTGGAAGACCAATTTGCAGCCTACACTTTGCAGATGACATCAATCTGAAAGCAGGTGTTAACAAAGAACTGCAAGATCTTACCAACAGACTAACAGACAGTTCAAAATGTAAATGGATTGCAGACCAGCATTGACAAGAGCAAAGTCATTGTCATTGGCAATGAATGGAGTTGAAGAGTTAAATAATTAAATAGCTTTAAGTACTTGGGAGCCACCCTCTCCAATGACAGCAGCTCCATGATGGATATCTGCATCAGGATTGCAACTGCTACAGCAGCATTGGCTAGGCTGAACAGGGTCTGAAACCGCCATAACATCATGTTTACCAATCTGTACAAGTCCTTCATAGTAATGATCCTGATTTACAGGTACGAAACATAGACTCTGCTTGCCAACATATAGATGAGAATCCAGGCATTTGAAAACAAGTGCCTGAGAAGGCAGCGCTGGATCTATTATTCAGAGGTATATAGTTCTTATTACCTAGCCAAAGAATCAACTTTGTTATAGAAATCTTCTGTAGAAAAATGTCTGACTCTTATATCAGAGGACATTAAAAATTCCCAATGAAGCCAATGACTTTATATGAAGCAAGGTCACTACATATGACAAGGCATGACACCTTGTCAAAGATTGTCCTTCAAGGTTCCTTGGAAGGAGGTTGACACCATGGTGACCAGAGGAAAAACTGGGATATGAATGTAAAGGAGTAGACTAGTCATCGCCTGCAGAATCTGCTCAACATTGCCCAAAGCCTCAGTGACGAGTCTTATTAGCTGCCATGTCTATCCATGTGCTCTCCTCAATGATAGGTACCAGTCAGGAGATGAATGAATTCATGAATGAATGGTTGATAAAAATGGATATCTATAAATAGAATCACTACAGCTGTTCTGGGAAAACCACAAACTGACATGCTAGATTAATACTAAACCTCATTTCTGAAAAGGTGACCAAGTCTGGGAAGAAGGCAACATCAAGCTTTTACTCTTTCTAAGAAGTTCCCTATACTGTCTTCAGTGCAATGACAAGAAAGATTATAAAATAAACCCATCGCCCAATATATTTGTTGAAAATCTAAGTCGGCCTTATCAGCCAGAAAGCCAAACTGACTTTAAAAAAAAAGGTTGAGAAATTTTCCGCAAATAAAAGTCTTTACATGAAAAAAAATAATTAAAAAATACAACTGTAAAAGTGATGTATATTTTTCAAAACATTTTTTTTCAAAAGTGTTTTCTTGCGTACATTACTGTTTTGGTGTTTTTCTGGCTGTTGAGGCTGTAGACTAAGCTCAAATGTACAAGCTTGCAGAAGGAGAAAAAAGTCTTCAAAGCTGCTGTGCATGCACCCTCTCCAAAGTTTCTGTTTATCTGAAGACGCTTACCCGTAACCCAAACCCAATGATCTTGAGGATACACTCAAGAATAAACAGGGCTATGAAGGTGTAGTTCAAATATTTCTGTATGTCTTTGTTTATCTTGGGCTCTCCATCATACTGGGATAAAGAGACAACATATGTTAACATTTGAAGAAATGAAGCTATTAAATTACTTCCTACAGCGACATGGATTTTGCTATTTCAAAAGATTTTTTCTCAATTTACTTTTTTGCTAGTGCCAAGGGAGATCTAACTTGCTACTTCTTCAACAGATACGACTATACCTAATGAAGAAATTACATGTGCTGAACAGAACTATTGGCTTACATTTTTTTCTTCAGTGTGGTCATTTACTCAATATATATCTCCTAAAGCAGAGACTTACAGTCTTCAGTCATTTTATCCTACATGATCAATTACACTGTACAATAGTATTTGTGATCACTCATAACAGCTTTACCTTCATCATGAGGAAAACAGTGTTGAGAGTGATCATAATCATGATGAAATATTCAAATTTGGGGGAGACAACCAGCTGCCAAATCTTGTACTTGATGGAGTTACGATTCCTTGGCATGAACCGACACAGTGGTTTTGCATTGATTGCAAAGTCGATGCATTGCTTCTGCAAGACAAATCAAAAACATAAACATGAGAGGGACGAGCAACAGCTGCATTGAGGATATTGAGCTCTTAACAAAAGTCTGCATGTTTGAGATAGAATTTATTTGTGTCTTGACACAATTTTTTATTATTACTTATTTTAAAATATTAATATTTAAAGTGAGAAAAATTGTTTTTCAAATACAATGCCAACAAACAGCTCTATCACCCCACAAAAACACATATAAACAGCTTTTTTTAAATAGTGTAATAATGAAGGATTAAGACACCTAGTATTTAATGTTCATAAGGATTGGTTACCTGATTTTTATCTAAATCCTGATCGATGAGCTCATTGTCACCTTGTTCTTGGAAAGTGATGATGATGAGAGCGACAAAGATATTCACAAAGAAAAAGGGGAAGACAATAAAGAAGACGACATAAAAAATGGCTGTCTCCATGCGGTAGCCAGGTTTTGGTCCCTTGTTTTCATAAGTTGAGTCCATGGAATGCTTCAGGACACTGAAATAATATCAACTAGTTTTATTCTCAATTACAATGGTATAACAGTTTAAAACTGTAATGACAGGCACAATGATTTTTCCAATGTACTTAATTTTTCAAACATTTTAGTCAATGCTGACTCTCAGTTTGTCATAGCATATAATAAATGACTACAGATTTATAAAAATATAATGTTTCAAAGTCATATCTGTAATGTTTGCCATCAGAGTGCAATGCTAGACATAACAGGAGATAGGAGAGCCTGCGTCATGGCTACCTGGGCCAGCCCTCGCCTGTGGTGACAGTGAAGAGTGTCAGCATAGCATTGATGATGTCATCATAGTGGAAGTCTTGTCTAAGCCACATGCGATCTTTGACTGTTGGTGAATCAGAGTTCCCCTCATATTCAAAGTACTGACCCCTGTAAGTGAGACATAAAAAAACATATAAATGACACATTTATACAAACTGTTTGGAACAGTGATGACATTAGGTGGTCAGAGGTGTCAGCAGAATAGACTGATAGAAAACAGTGAGATGATGGGTTAGCAGATAAAGTAATATTATGTGGACTGTTTTCAGGATTAGTGTTCATGGAAGAGAGGTGCATTTAATACACATTTATGTAGTGGGTAAGTATAGCAGATATGAAAGGGGGTCTTCAAGTTCCACTGGTTTGCTGCACAGCTGGTGAAAATGCTATTGTTTGGTAACAGGAATAGTTTGTGTGTGTTTGTCAGACCAAGAACAAAGTTTTCTGGATGGAATGTAAGGGATGAGAATTGGGGATAAATAGGACAGGAGTCTGCTCATCAAGATTCTTAGCAGTATGTATCGAGAGAATTGCCTCTTTCAATCACTTGTTAAACATTTCAAAAATCAAGTACAAAAATATGGAAGAGATAAGGATAACAAGTATTTGATAACAAGATCTTTGTATTACATTTAAAATGATTTCTAAATAATCCATAAAAGCTTAAATGAGGGATGAAGGCCATGAGCTAAATCATCATTAAAACTAAGGCCATATGAACTTAAGGTACATCATGAAGATCTTTGCATTTGATCTTATCTGTTATTCCTGCACAGTTCACTGGGATCAGCTAGAAAAGAATGCAGGTACATTCTTGTACATAATTAGCATACACACTGTATGTGCTAAATTGATAGACCTCAAAGCATGACAAACATCACCTACTGGCATTCCTCACTGGTGGACTTTGACTCATCTGTGCAGTAGAAGAACTTCCCACTAAACAGCTGCACGGCAATCACAGCAAAAATGAACTGGAAGAGTATATACACTATGAGGATGTTTGCCACATTCTTCAAGGAATTCACCACACAGTCAAACACTGCCTGCAACACAAGGAAAGTGATAGTATGTAAATACTCCAGTGAAATCATTAGTGCTCTGCCATTTGTATTGTTTGTTGTTGTTTTTATTTGGCAGTATTTTATTTAATGAAGCTATAGTCTTTGTAACGAAAGTGTTCCATACCTTCAGTTTTGGTACTCTGTTAATTGTTTTTAAGGGACGCAACACTCGTAGTACTCGTAGAGACTTGAATGTATTGAGATTCTTTCCAGCACTGTCACTGTACATATTAAGAAAAAGATATTCAACAAGTCTTAACAGCAAAAAATTACAGTAAGCACTTGTAGGGCTATCAAATGAATGTTTAAAAATCTTAAAAATAGAAAAAAATAAAACTTTAGAGCAATATTTAAAACATACAAAAGCGTTATAAAAAGTTCAAGGTAACTTATAAAATGCCAAAAGATTATTGGCCGCCTTGTTATAGTGCTTATCAAGAAATGAAGACTTCTTCAGGCAATACAAATAAATGCATACAGTTTTATGAGTCATGATCTCCAAGACAGTTTTTCACCTCAGAACTGGCATATAGGTGTATTAAAGTTGCAGAGTTCAAGAATTTGTTAACTGATGATGGCAATATACTTTATTTTTACAATAAAGCCTTTAAAAACTATGCTAAATTTAAAGAGCCTGAAGACTTTGCTTTTGACAAACCTTTAGCATGCTCAAAATAGCAGCTAATCCACATCTGTAAAGGCACACTCATTTTAAAACGCCTGACAAAATTGTAATATCATGCCTACTGGTGTTCTCAATACATGTTTGTTCGCTGGGAGACCAAACATAAATAACAGACAATAAGCAGGGTATCCCTGCTCTGTCCTCTTAGCATGCACAGTTCTTGAAACAAAGACATGCATGCACTTTGTAAAGTAACACAAATTGATACCAGGCACAAGGCCCTAATGGGATGAAATTAAACAATTCTTGTTTGGCTAGTGAAAACTTGGACTTCAAAAATCCTCAATAGCAGAAGTTCCTAAAAATAAAACTGCAAACATAAAATTACTGCACTCAATTATTCAGTTTATTTTCCCAAAATAAAGTACAGAAATAAAGTACAGTAACCTAAACTTGTGAACAAACACTTCACTCAGATGTAGCCCACTTACACAAGTGCTACGCTATTGTTCTTTCTGAAAATGTTTTTGTATATTCCATTGAAAGGGTTAGTTTTCTTCTGTTTTACTATGTATGAAGGACTGAAGAAGGTGTACACACAACTCCCCTGATCAGTTTGATAATTAAAGCCTGCCCCAAGTCAAACATGAAATGAGCCTCTGCGTTCTGGCATCTTAGCAAGACATGGAAACATCATGAGTTTGTTATAAAAATGTGCAATGAACTTTTTATTAGGAAAGATACACCTGGATTGACCCAAATACTAATTTTTAATATATTAAAAAATTATTGGAAAAAAAATTGTGCACCTGGCTTAGCCTTTAAATACATGCACAAACAGAGGGGCTCAGGTACCTTAGTCAGCATGGAATTATATATCTAGTTGCAAGTCTAGACTGTTGTGCCGAGTATAACAGAAAATCAAATTTGTATTCCAAAGCTGTTGCAGAAACTTATAGTTCTGTGCTCTGTTGGACATTAAATGTCAATTAAGTCCACTAAGTGACCAGACAGTTCTCTGATCAGAATGCTATCAATGCTTTTTTTTAATGTGTTTGATAGCAAATGGTAAGTAGAAATAAGGACGCCTAAATATGATAATAATGAAATAATATTAGTAGTATATTCTATGCATGAAATTATTCAGCAGAGACATGCAAAAATAAATAAATAAATAAATAAAAGGAATCACCCAACATGTTTGCACAAAAATGTAAAAGAAAAGGTTTTCACTTTGTGCTGATGTTTGTACTGCTGCAAAGAATACATCTGGATAACAGTGACAAAAATGTACACAATTACATACTTGAATAAACTACCCAAACACTGTTGGTGTTTGCAATGTCTTATGCTAGAAGTCTCAGGTGCACCATCACGAGTACCAGAAACTGCCTCTTTTCCCTTTGTGCTTGACTATAACATGATTGACTAGACCTAAGAAACAGTATTTGTGTTCCCAAAAGAATGGCGATAGTCCAATACAATCCTCCTGCCAGCTATGCAGCCAATGACTTCACTTCCTGCTGGTAAAGTAGTCCCTTGATGCCATAACCAGGCTTGTTGAGATCAAATGGATATCATTTTTGTTGAGGCTGAGAACTTTACTAATCAAAGATAGCACTGGAAGACGCCTCATCAATGGCTCCATCACTCTTGTACATTCTCTTAGGCTCTCAGCTTCACCAGTAGTAAGGGAGGTGAGAGAGGGGAATTGGTGTTTTATTCCCAGCCAGCCATTTAAGGTCATCATGGTCCCCAAGAAGCTGGCGCTATAAACAGGTGCTACATGCAGAGCAAGAACAGCATGCCCAAGACAAGATCTGAACCCAGGACAGCTACTGATCACTGTACTGGTGACAAAGGCTTAACATTCTGTCACTGGACTACTCGGCAGTAATAAGTTTTAACTGAAGTTATTCTCATTACTCTTAAGAATGTGATGAACAGATGACTGCTCATGTAAAATTCATTATCAAATATCAAATATCAACTGTATGAAATAAACGTGTAAGCTGAGGACAGAGCTGTAACAAGAAATCCACAGCTAATGAAGGCTGAGAATACATGCAGAATAAATGTTTACAACTTCAAAATATTTGAATAAGTATTTTCATCACAACATTGCTAAAATTTAAATGCACAAGAAATAAAAAATCACATTAGGTTTCATATGCATATAGCATATGCATTTCAGACTACAATTTTTACAAGAAGCTTACAATAAATACAAAGACCAAATCTATAACAGAAACACCAGTCAAAAAAGAAAATTCATTCCTCAAGAGACCTGCTGTTAGTTCTAAAGCTCAGAAAATTAGTTCAAATTGTGATTTTGCTGTCAAAAAAAAATTCTTAGAGGAAATATTAATGTCAATCCAATTGTTAAAAGTGCAAAACATGTAACCAACAAGGTGAGGACACTTTAAAGCATGTAAGTGTGAAATTTATCTGGCAAATGCATGCGTAAAGGATAATGACTCCAAAATGAAATAGTTCAGGAATCAACCCACTAAGTGATAATTACCTGCCACCACTGTGTAATCTTCATCCAGACAGAAAACAAAAAGTTAAAGCATTAAGCATGGCTACAGAACTACATAGGAGGACTTGACAAACCATGACTTACCTATTTAGAGCGCTGGGTACACCAAATGAAAGAGAAAGAGAATTAAGTAGCCAGAATATTTCAAAACATGGGGAAAGGCAAAAGACGAGAGAAATAAAGCAATTAGGAACACAAAACAAACATGCGATGGTCTAATATCACTTTTATTATTATTATGTAAACATGTGGTGCACACCTGAAATAGAACAGTGATAAAAGCTTTTCACCCCTACCTTCTGGATCAACCGAAGCAAGTTATTTTATATCATGAAGAATGCAGATCATGTGCAGTTTTATCGTAAATGAGAAATTTTTGTGATATTATGATGTGTACGACAAAGTATCAATCAGACTAACATCTGACTACAAACAAAATATGAATGAAAAATGTTCTCTTGACGAGCAAGACTTGACACCTACCTAAGCTAGTGTATACATGTATCAGCACCTTGAATCTAACAAGCCCACTTCTCAATGATAATGAAAGCATACCAGTGGCAAGGGTCACAACCAATGTACATACAATAAGAATTCTTTTTTGATTAGTTTTTTTAAAATAAATCCATGTAATTATAGACCATGCAAAGGTCAGGCAATGATGATTTTCATGTTTAAATAATGACTATATATATCAAAAGCAAAACCTGGACAAGGAGCATCTTCTCAACTTAGTACCGCTAAAATATAACACTGAAACAAGGTCAGTCACCAAAATTAAAAATCCACCAAAAGCTCAAATCATTAGTTAAAAAAAAAATAATAGTCTTAGTGGCCTACTGTCTCTGTCCACTTACAGGCTAAAAAGATCTCCGAAGGAGTATACACTGTTCATCATATAATCCAGTTCTCTTCATATTCTCTGCTTAAGTATATTTCAGCATAAGCCCTGCAGGTCACATTCTTTTAATAGAAGCTTTTTTGGCAGGGTTGTACTCCTGGCACTATTGTGTAAAATGTTGCTGTTTTCCACACTTATTTTGACAGGATTCTGGTGCTTACAGGCTATACCAACTTTTTCTAGGCTACTGCATTAATTCTGACCACCATTGCACTAACCAAAGGTCACATGGCAACTAAAGTTGCAATCCAGATGCAGCATACTGATATCCTTTCTCCCTAAAACGTGTACTGATTGACTTAGCTACAAGTAACTGCCAAATATCGATGGACTTGTCAATTTTTTTAATGGTCGCTCTTAAAAACAATAGTGTTTCTAGCATTTACATAGCATTAGCATTCAATTTTTGAACAAAACAGCTGATAGGAGGAATAACACTGCTGGTAAAAGTTTCAGAATTGAAACAAACCAAAGACAGACAAAGCTTGGAGCAAAACATTTTATATGCACACTTCCACTTGCAGCACCCTGCAATAGTAAACACCTCAGCTCAAACTGACAACAGATGGATAAAAACCTGCAACATTAACATTTTTCACAAGCGTGTGTTGACAATATCATGCAGAGGCCAGAAAATAAGTTTCCAGTGACTGTGGACAACAAGGCTGTTGCAGCGGACCTGACGGCAGGAAGGAAAGCACGCGCTTTTAACAGGATAATGCAAGCTGAATATGGCGAGAGTTTGAACCCAAAATGATATGAGCTATTCATGTCAAGATTTCGTTGTAACTCAGTGATATTAAATGTTACAAGGAGACAAACTTGCATATGGCATGTATCTGCTGGACACCACTTTTTAAGAAATGGCAAGCAATAGATGGCACTCTGATAAATTTTGGATTTTTGATTATCTGGTATAGAAGCAATTTAATACGGCATTCTTCAAAGGTAGCACAAATGTATTCTAAATGTCTGGCTCATCCTTTTGTGAAGTTTCTGTCATTTGGTCCATATTCAAAGTATTTTTTTTAATTAAAATTAATATGCACAGGTCATCTAGAAAGCTTCTTAGTGGCTTTTAAGTCATGTAAAGACTAAGCACACTGTAAACTCTTCTTTCCACGCACATCACAGTCTTCTTAGCTCACTCAGCCAACATGGAGGACACAAATATTTGTGGAACTATTGTGGAGATATATCTTCCTTTTAGTTGCAAAGAAAACCAACACCATGCTTGTTTAACAGCTACGTACATCTTCTTGTCTGAATTACTGTTTGTGTGGGCTTTCTTTACCAGAATTATTATTCTGTGTGTGGTCTTTCTTCACAAGAGTTATTAACGCTTGAGCATGGTCTTTCATTTACCAGAATTATTACTCTTTCTGCGGTCATTCTTTACCAGAATCAACTTGCATGTTAAATTCCAGCCATGTGTAGGTGGCCATGTTTATACAGCACAAGTAACAGGTAAGACAGCAAGTAATATCCACTAAAATGGATCAACTTACTTGAAAGCAAAAGCCACCAATGCACAGATAACAACAGTAGCATCCAAAATATTCCACACATCACGGCAGTAGGATCCAGGATGCAAAAGAACTCCAAGGTCAATGACCTGCACAAAGACTACCACAGTTACACTCACAAAAATGAAGACAAGAGTTTGGCTCTCATAGCTAAGGGCCATAAATATAGCCATAAATAAATAAGACTGACCAGAATATCATATTTTTGTTGTACTAGTTAACTGCATTGCCTCTGAGTGGCATTGTAACATGTGAAGAAGAAGACGAATGAAATTTAACTGAGATATTCCAAGTCTTCTAAGGTATAGATGTCAACCATCTTTGAAACTTCACCCTGCAGGACAACGCATAATGCTCTAGGCCAACCAATGTATCCTTGACTGCTGACAGCTAACCTTGAGAATCATTTCAATGGTGAAGACACCAGTGAAGACATAGTCAAAGTAATTGAGGATTTTGTTGTGCTCTGAATCTTCTCTCACAGGATCTTCTGCTGCCAAGGCCACACTGCTAGCACAGATGACGATCATGATGAAAAGGTCAAAGTAGCGTAGGTTTACCACAAAATGGCAAAACCGTCGGACACTGTTGAAAGAAAGCCAGTCAACACATTTTATCAGCACTAAAACAAGGTTTAAGAAAAGTAGACAAAAATCATTGCTCAATGTTTTTTAAACTCATTTACCACATTACAAAGTAACACCAGCAAATGAAAAAAAGCCAGTTAAGATGAAACCTTTATTTACATCCATAAAAAAAAACTAGGAAAACTTTGTCCCAACCTAAAAAAATGATAAACAAAATCTCACGGGTTTGTTGGTCCAAAGACGAACATTGAGCTGTATGGCAGCATGGCCTTGGGGCAGGTTAGTGGGTCACCACTGGGCCCTTCTCCCTCAGCCTGACTGTTGGCTCGTGGTTGTATATCAATGGTGCTACTGCTAGTGGTGCTAGCTGTAAAGACACACAACACATTAGCATTAGAAAGTCAACAGCTCTTGCATACTGCTGTACTGGACCTTTACGAGACCTGGCAATCCTCGGTACCATCTGCACATGTGAATGTATGCACACATTACAAATGGGGGTTTGATTTATTTCTTGTGCGTGATTTAGTTGTAATAGGCACTGATTGTGGCCCATAACTCAGAAATTCTAGTGTCTTATTGACATTTATTATTTTTGTCTGTTAATATTTGTAACGTTGGGTTTGAGTGTCACTGTCTTGTTAACATTCTGTCATCATCTTTTCACTTCTGAGTGTTGCTGTCTTATTATGGTTGTTACTATTGTCCTGCCTTAAGTATAATTATTTTTGAACTGATAGCGCTGACAACAAATTTCCTTTAACCATTTACTTTCTAAAATTTTAGCAATAGTAATAACAATGGCAATCATTAATTTGCTAAATTTTTACCACTGTTGTGAAAGTTCTCAGCAGTATTTGTCATTAAACACATAAATGAAAAACTAAGTGCTTTAATAATAGCACACTCACCTACACTTTTCAAAAAGAAATTAAACCAAACATTTTAAGTAAATCTTATATTGAAAAGAGTTACAAATGGACCAATGTATAGCAGCTTTGGATATAAACAGCTGAAAACAAGATCAGTATTAAAAGCTGAATTTAGAATATCATGGATTTATTTTTAGTTCTTATTCATATGCACCTTCATGCAAACTTATTTATACATGCACAAATGCAATCAAAGTTAAATAATTGTGTCTTGGCATATGTACATATGTACATGCAGTCATCTGTATGCAAACTTGTACACATCCCTGAGACCACCCACCCACCCACGCACACTCACACCTACACATGCACTGCTTTCTTGCTCATAAATGCAAAAAATACCATGTAATCTCTCTGGCTAATACAAGTGCTCTTGTTTAACTGGGATTAGGAGTGACATGGCTGGTAGATGAAGCAGCCACAGGAGCCAGGTACACTGCATGGCCCCTGGTCAGTTGACAAATTTTGGCCCGCAGTCACCAAGTCAGTTAATGCAATAAGCCCAAGCACCAGTATATATATAGATATATTTGAGTGTAAGGTGGCTGTTACAAATGCATGCACAATATCTCCCATCAAGCCAATCCCAGTTATAATGAGTCATGAAGGGTTAAAACTTTTTTTAACATGAAGATTTAAATTTTGTGGGGTGTTTTTAAAGCATAAATATATCTTTCTTAGAAATAAATATGTAAACAAACATTTGCTGAATTTTAATTTACTGCTTAATACAAACTAAGCTGTTTCTTCATTGATCAATTAACAGAAATATTCAGATGCCTTACAAATATTGATAACCAAAATGCTTACTTTGATTTCTTAAAGGAACTCTAAAAATCTACTTCAAATTTTGAAACTACCCATTCTGAGATTTTTCTTAACAAAAAAACATGATGTGCATATTATTATTTTTTTTTACTTTTCTTGCATGCATGTTCAAAAGTAACAAAGATAATGTAGTTATAAAAATGCAATAAAACAGGGCACTCCCATGCAATATGTTTTTATGACCAATAAGTCAGAAAAAACAGAATGAAGAACATTATAAATTCTTGTTCAGCTCTTCAGATAATATTGTTTTCACAAAATAAAAGATAGCAAAAAGCATTTCTACCATACAATAAAGTACCAAATGCCAGCTTTATGAAGGATTGTAAGCCACTTGAATGTTTGAGAAAAGCAAATGCTGGAAATAAAATAGGTGTTTCTGACCCTTGTAAAGTGGTAAAGACTCTCCAATTTTACCTTGGTTCTTAGTTCTTTTTGCTGAAATAAAAGATGCAAAAAATAACAGTAAAGTAAAATGATACTGTCAGTGAGTCTAAATCATTGACAGAATCTTTTTGGAAAAGAATTTGAACGACTAATCTTGAAAGCATAAAACTGTCCAACAGTGTACATCCACATTCTATTTCTCTTTGTAGTAATAAACACTAAAATATTGTCTGTTTTGCCACAGGAACCTGGAAAAAATGCTAAAAAAAATTACAGAGTAAAAGGTCAAAAGTGACTTTGTTGCACATAATGACATTTTTTACGTTTAAAAATTCAATTATTACTCCTCCATTAACAAAATGTAAGGACGAGAGGGTTGAATGGTTAAGAAATATGCCAATCTTTTCTATATTTTACTTTTAAACTTTTAAACAATCTCGCTTTTTACACCTTCCTTTTAAAGAGATTCGTCCCCCCATCCCCAACTCCATTCTTTTATTTAATTGTATTCTGGTCGCTATAGCTTTGTGCAGTAAAGTTTCAATTTGGATATAGTGAGTCCTACACAGTTAAGCCAGGTAGCATGTATAGCATGACCTCTATCCAATCTGGCTCATTTTAATTGCATGACAACAACTGGGTAGTGTCACAAAACACATCCCGCTGTGCATAAATAAATGAATACATAAGGGAAAAAAGTGTTGGCTTCTTCAGGAGGGGGAATTGGTGTTTTATGCTGAGCCAGCAATTATGGCTACATCAAGGCAAAGCAGCCAGCCCTGTAAACAGATGCCACATGCAGAGGAAGTAAAAGTGGGCTGTGAGTCAGTTGGTCAAAGACCATGTCCAAGATGGTTGCTGGTTACTCAGTTTGACATGGATTTGTACTTCAACAGCCAAAAATAACAATAGTAAGTAGCATTTGAAGTCCAATGTATTCATTTATTCTAATAAAATATTTCATGTTTCACACTTTATGTTTGTGTATTTTGTTTTTATTCAATTTCTGCCTCATACCCTTTCATGACAGTTCTCTCCATTCCATAGAGTTACAATCTTAATTATGAAAACAAAAATTATATTTCTTGGAAATTATATAGCTTAAAAGTTTAAATAAAATGCTCTTTAAAAGGCTGTGTCAATGATGGTTCTCTTTATTGTAGGTTAATAGGTGTAAATATTGGAACTCAACGTACTTCATGCCACCTCTAACATTCTGAATATTCAATTGCCTCGCTCTTCGTCCACACTAAATGAGTTATGGGTTAAGCCCAAAAGACCACTATAGCTAACATCTTACATTGCTTTATCCTTGAAAATATACTACTTGCTTATAACAGCTGAAAAAGGAAGTCATCTCAAATACAACAACTTAGTCACAGCAGAGCAACATCTTTCACAATAGGATAAATGATAATTGAAATGCTTAACACTGTATTCGAAAAACCCAAGTCATTTACACCCTACCAACAGCATGGCTCATAGAAAACATAGTGTACCTGCATCTGAGTTTTCCTCTTCAACAGGTTTTGCAATGGCATTTGTTTTGGATGCAGTGAGGTCAAGACTTGAGCCCTTTTTGTCCCGATTGTCCTTGAGGTTGTTTTGACTAAGGCTGATGTCAATACGGTTTCCACTACTGAAAGGAAAGCTGTAGGTCAACATTCATGTCATGATTGGCTGACCTGCATCACTTGATCTCAGAACTATTGAATGGAAATGATTGTGACAGAAAAGAATTAAAAAAAGATGAATATAAGCAAAACAACAAACATAATATTAGCAAAGTTAGCAAAGACAAGATGCTGATTTTAGAAATAAGGGGAAACAAACCATTAAAAATAACATTTTTGCAGTAAAATAATACTTCTATTAATTAAGAAAAAGATCCTTTAAAGTATTTTCTGGTGCATATTTATCAAGCTTAGCAGTCAGTGGGGTATAGAAGATTGCCTTTCATGAACCTCTCTATTCTGTACTTTAAATTTTCAAACTTTGCTACTTATTTTTTTGAATACTAAACACTACACCAGACTGTAACTTGCTTCTCAAAATAGATGTTTATGCTTGTGCCCGGAGAAACTTACTAGCTAAAGTTGCCAGTCTTTATGTCCTCATTGTTTTGAGGTGAAGGGGGACATATGTTTACTTGGGGTGGCCCACCCTTGGTTGGTACCAGTGCAAACTGGTCTGCCATCTCTTCTCGATGCTGAAAATCAGTTAACAAGAAGACACTTTTAGTTCTTTTAAATTTCATTACTGCCTAATGGTGTAATGGCAGTGGGTTCAAAAACTATTCAGATTTGAGCCATTTATAACTTGCAGTAGAAAATACACTATAGTTGATGGCCATATAACAAACATTTATTTGAAAGTATTCAAGTACAATAAAGTTTAGTCTTATCTCAGCTTACAGGATACATCCCACATGTACAACACCAATGCTACATCCACAACTCTCAAAGCTGAAATCAATTTGTAGGG
Organism: Marisa cornuarietis; assembly: GCA_004794655.1. Taxonomy (NCBI): domain Eukaryota; kingdom Metazoa; phylum Mollusca; class Gastropoda; order Architaenioglossa; family Ampullariidae; genus Marisa; species Marisa cornuarietis. The sequence goes on from SMMW01000572.1 coordinate 51,295, forward strand.
AAACATTCTAATATTTTGATTTTGACTTCATGTGCAGCTAATCCTGATTATGAAAAACACTGTCACCCAAAATTCAAGTATTCCAATTATAGTCAGAAAATTTCTTTAAACTTCTTGGACTGCAATCTCAGGTTGAAACCAGCTAACACTCTCTGATTTGAGTTCAGACTTAGCAGCAATCAGAATTAAGAAATCTAAAAGTCTTTCTTTACTGGACACACACTGTGGAGTGTGACTGGTTAGCAAATTTTTACATAACCTTCATATAAAATGTGTGCTGAACTTAGTGATTTATTCAATAGGATGAATCCAGACAAAAGTTTCTTCATAAACATTCTTCAGCTATAATTAAACAATTAAATTTACACAGAAAGATATTTAATAATGATGTATTCACACAGTCTGTGAAATTTAAATTTCAGTTTGGAGTACCTACTTTAACCCCCAGCACTTTTAACCAATAAAAACTACCTCATCACAACAGTAATTCTAACCCTAACTGCCACTGGTTTACGATATACCCACACTGCAAACTACACACCAAACTCTTTTTCTCTCCTCTCTCTCCCATGCAGCAATGCACACACACGTGCATGCACACTCTATACACACAACACATGTAAAAGCAATCCTGCTCATTGCATGGATCATCTACAAGTAAGGTGAACACACATTTCCATGTGATGGGAACCACCTCAAACAAGAGCACTAGACAAACTCTAACATTAATGAATCAGAAAGATCAACCCACTGCTTCTTCCTCTTGTTGTTCTTCTTCAGCAGCAGTCAACTCCTGGGCATTGGCCAAATTATCCACGGCGATGGCCAGGAAGACATTGAGCAATGTATCTGAGATGGTGGTCAGGGAGCTTTAGGTATCCCCAAACTAAAATACTAAAGATGCTCTACTTGGAAGAAAACCCTTAAAACTGAGATTTAAAAAAATTCTTTAACTTCTTGATAGAAGCCATTTTTCATGAAAATAAATGGTATTTATAAATACAAGTTGCACCTCCTTGTTTTTTTGAAAATGAAGGTAAACTGAATTACAAAAATAGAAAACCATGGTACTTTTCATATGCAGTAATATAAAATTTAATACAATAAAAATTACATTTCTATACAATTATCTGTGTTGCTATACTTGTTTTGCACACACTAAAGTAAACTTGTAATCTCATTTGTAATGTTTGGTCTTTGAACCAAAACATGAGCTGTTGAAGGATACAGTTACCAAAAAGCACCAAAACAATGAAATAGGCGCAGTAAAACATGCCACCTTCATGTATGCCGCCATGTGCACGGATACCATTGTACATGACCTCATTCCAGTCCTCACCTGTGAGTATCTGCCCCAGAAAAACAAGATCATCACTCTTATTTCACCTGAACAGAGCAAGATCTTGTTGTCATTGCCAGACTCTAAGAGAAGAGATATGCTCAGAAAACTTTAAACTTCAGAGCACAGGATGCCAAGTCCAAAAGCTTTTATTCCATCCAAAGAAAAAGAGGAAAAATGCAATAATGTAGCAGGAGATAGCTGACAGGAATCTTTTCAGAAACAAAATATACTTTATGGCAATATTCAATGACTATTAATTAATAAGACATGGTGGGTCTTTTTATTTTTTTTTAATATAACAAAATAGGATAAGAATTCCAATGTTTCTGAGGTCTGATCTACAAACTGGAATACATGAAAATGACAGATGAATTCCGTATTACAAGATATGTATATTTCCTTAGCCCAGTACAATATCAAGGTTTATGCATATATTTTAACTGATTCTTGCATTTATTCATAAAATAAAACCAGCTACAACTTTTTTTGCTCATACTTACTTGAAACACAGTGAGAAGTGCAATTGGAAATGTATCAAAATGGCTGGAAGGTCTTCCCTCATCAAAATTCATCCTGAAAATGGAAGTACATACATGGACATATGCACAAACACACAATATTTTAAGACAAAAAAACCTAGTGACAAAAAACATCCCAATAATAAAAGTGAATTTTAAAGTAAATATGAAGATAATGATTTACAGGATGTCTCATATTGTTCTCATCACAACTCCAACAAGTTATCTCCAACATTATATACCTACAATCTTTTAATTTTCTTTCAGGTCTTTTATGACAGCTGCTAACCTGAGTTTTCTCACTAGACAGTAATAATTTGTAAAGCCATAGTCTATGAAGGCATAGAACTATCATCATTTTTTCTTAATTTATGCTTTAAATGTTTTTCTTTGTCACAGAGCAGAAAGTGATGAATTATCATGGTGTATAAGTGAAAACTTAGGTACATGGCAGCAACAATTTCCTTGCGGATAGTGCTCTACTTGTCAGCAGAAATGACCAGTGGGACAAGTGATGACCCCCTTTGATCCCTCCCTAATCTACACACCCAGATTATAGACATCTATATATTTTCAAGGCAGCTAAAAGTCAATGAAGTAGAGATTTGGGCTCTGGCTTTAACATCCTATGTCTTAGGATGGGGCAACCACTCTTGTTCACTCTCCCTATGGCAAGTTTGTTATAGGAGCCTTTACTTTTACCTTTGCGTTATGTACATAAGAGCAAAATATGTGTACAATTCATGTCTATAATTTACTGATCATTAGCAACTGTGGTGGAAAAACTAAGGGCACTCACTCTCCACCAAAGAGCTGCATGCCAAGCAAGGCAAAGATGAGGATGAAGAGGAACAGCAGGAAGAGCAGGCTGAGGATGGAGCGCATGCTGCTGAGGAGGGAGATAACCAGGTTCCGTAGGTTGGACCAGTACCTGCAGAACAAGTATCAAGAAATCAGCACATTTCCCACTTGACTACTGAAGAGACTCAGCCAGCTAAAAGATATATTTTATCTACAGAGTACTAGCAGCCAAGCTAGATGCACAGAATGCCTCCAGAATGGTTAACAATCAATCATCCACCTTATGTTTGGCCAACTGCTTGCTATTAACAATCCTTCAAGCATCAATGGACACACTATGCACCTGGCCCTTGGAGATACAAAATGGCTATGTACATATAAACATAACAAGAAAATAATTATAATTATAAACTAGAAATCTAAATTGTACAATATTGAATTATATATGTTAGCAATGTGTCAAAACCACGATTCTATAAAATACCTTGGCAATGTATACAATGCCGGAAATGGAACATCAAAGTATGAAATGCATCATATTTCATACATTTCATAGGCATTCAATATAATACCTAAATGGCAAACCGGCAGAGTGTAGAATAAACTATGATATATTTTTTTTTAATTCCTGCTTTCAGGTAGATCTAATCAACTTTCAGTCCCATCCTGACAAGGAATACAAGTTTATAATGGTGTACCAAGATCATCTCACCAAGTTTGTGGTTCTCAGACCTCTGAAAACAATTAAGTAGCTTACAACTTGATAGACATGTTTACATTGATTGGTGCACCATCAATTTTACAGTCTGATAAGGTCGGGAATTTGGGAATAAAGTGGTCAGCAGCCTGAAGGAATACTGACCCACTTTAAAGATTGTACATGGGAAGCCGCTCCACCAGGGAAGTGTTGAAAGAGCTAGCCAAGACATCAAAAATATGCTGTCTACTTGGATGCATGATGAAAACAACTGACCACTGGAGCACCAGGAATACGGTAATTCATCCAACTGATGAAAAACAGGGCCTTTCACTCTGGGATTCAAAGAACACCTTATGAAGTTCTCTTTGGCTGCAAAGCTAAAGTGGGTATCACAACATCTTACCTACCCCCAAGATATTTTACAAGGTGTACAGACAGAGGAAGAACTGGAAAAGATAACAGAGAGTGTACAAACAATACAGACGGAAGAAACTGACCATCCAGTAGAAGAGACTTCAGTTACTCCACAAAATACTGGCAAGAATTCAATCCATGATGAAGGAAACCAAAGTAACAGGAAAGATATGGGTGGTGAAGGACACTCCTTTTCTGCCACATGTTATGTGTGTGCTTAAAAGAAAGCAGTGGCGCCCATACATGCAGAAAGTGCTGACAAAACGTGCATGCGATCTGTGGATACGCTAATGATGGTGAGGAAACGGAAGGTTAATTTATGGGGTTAATATTTGGTGCACTCTTTGCTTCAACATCAAGAAGTTGCAGTAGAAAGTAAGAGGCAATCCAAATGGAATCTAGAAATACAGGCCACGAAAATGAAAGTGGACACTGAGAAAACATTTCCTCCTGCATCTTTGGGGGACACTGTGCAGGTTCTATCCCTGAGGTAGACAAGGGACGCAGCGATCCATGAAATCTGTTGACAGTTGTTAAAGGATTGCTGTTATGTTTACCAACTTGGGATGGTGCCAGGAGTTTTGAACCAACTGTATGCAAGATTACAATTCAGTGTTTGTCAAAAAGGCTTGCTCAAGGTTGAAGATGCTCCTGACCACGATATATACTTCTTTGAATTGCTGCGACTGCTCAGTCCACAGGAAGTAGCCAAGGATTTTTGAGGTGTATGTGCAAGACTAAATGCCAAAATAACAAATGCCTTTGGGTTAAAAAGGAAATTAAGTGCAATCCAAAATACCATTCTAGCCTTTCATGCTGCAACAAACAGTAAGTAATGACAGGTCTGATTCCTTTGGTCTCCCAGTCAAGATATCCTCTGGTTCATTTTGTATTTCTTCTTTCATTTTTAGACATTTTGTTACTAAAGACCTCTCCAATCTGGGCATTCCACACTTGACCTAAACTAGTACTTGTCATTCTTTATAATGGCTATAGGCACTTTATGCAATGCCTAGGAAAAGTATGTCACAATGTAGATATTTCATTCCTTGAGGGTCCTTGCCTGAAAACGACAGGGGTCGTATACATTGTCTAGGTATTCTATAGAATGCTGGTTTTTCATACATTGCCAGTAATATATACAACATATTTCTACAATTCAGATGAAAATGCATAAAAGTCATGAAAATGTTTCTCCCTGTATATCATATCACCAAACTCTGCAGTATTTGAATCTAATAAATGACTAGAATTTTGTTCTAAGATTTCTAAGCAAATAATACATAAAATCACATGCTGTACTTAGATAAGTTATTTTTCCCAAACATGCTGCTCAACCTTCAAACTTTTAATAAGAAGAAAAGAAGAATTTGTCAAGTGCACATCTCACCTTGTGAAGGCAAGCTTAGGTTACACAGTGGCACACATGACAGCGCACGGACAAAAGGTTGTGAGTGGAAGAGTAACGAGTTACAAAAAGTATCTCCGTAAAAGAAAGCTGGAAAGCTTCAAATACACAGTTCAAAGAGAAAGGGGCAGAGAAGTCCAAACACTGGGGTTGGTAAAAAGGAGCATTAACTGAAATTTTCACCTAGCATGTGATAGGGGTCAGAAAGAAATTCTCACCTGGTGACCTTGAATATCCTGAGAAGGCGGAGCGCACGCAAAACGCTGATGCCAAAGGAGGAACCAGGCTTAATGCTTGCCCAGATTACTTCTACAATACTACCTACTATCACCTGAAAAACACACAAGCATCAAGTATAATGCCAACACATATACCCTTAACTAATATGTGTATGCTTCCTTTTTTTATTTTTGATCATTCCCAAGGACAAATAGTCATATTTGTCTCAATAAAAATAAATGTCCACACACACACACACACGTATCCCCACCCACCCAAAGGATATTATGATACCTTCCACCCTTACTGTTTGTTCCCTGATTCCTCTTTGTGTCTTCTATGTTTGTCTTTTATTACCTGTCTGCATATAGTTGTTTCTCCTGTCCTTGGTATTCTGTCCATGTCTCCTAGTTGTCTTAGCACTGAGAGCATGCTCCATCATAGGCATGATTATGTGCTACATAAATCACAGATTTATTATTTATTACTATTAAACGGACAAATGCCAAAGCGGTTGACAAAAGCATAACCAACTCACAAGGCAATCAAAAATGTTGAAGGAGGACTGGAAATACATGCGGACACCAAGCCCGTACATTTTGATCAGCATTTCTGAGATGAAGAGACCCAGGAACACATATTCACTGATGACTGCAGCATACAAAATTCATGTTTTTCACACAAGATAATTTACACATTACGTATGATTGCATCACAGGGAAAAAGCATCATTTCAATTATGTGTTAGAAATAAACTTCAAGGTATAAAAATCTATAAAAGATGTTATTCCACTTTTGAATTCATTCAGCTACTTCTCTAAACAGCAGTACTTGAGCAGAATTTTTTTTTTTAATGAAGGAAGGTCCATGTTGGCAGCGGCAAATGCTCATGCACTACTTTTCAGAGTTTAGCAAAAAACTTCTGAAAGTTTGGTAGCAAATCAAATCAATGAAATAAAAATTGACACCCAACACCTATCCCCACAAAAATCTGAGAAATGGATTGATTTTAAAAAGTATTTTAAAACATAGTTTATAACAGAACTATCCATTGAACTAACTCAACTTTGAACTTGTGTAACTAGAGACAAATGGATTAACTAACAAAAGATTACTAATAACAGAGATGTGGTAACAAATTAAATAACTGATTTAAAAAATATAAAATTTGAAAACCAGCCATGTGTGTGTATGAATGAATGTTATGAACAACTTGAATAGTAACACACAAAGTTTCTGATGGCTAATAATTTTAGCTGATATATACTAGCTTCAAGGAATAGAAAAACAGCATTTTTTTCAAGGACACAGCTTACATAAAAAATGAGTGTGCCAGGCAGGTTGCTTATAATGTTCGGAGGCCACTGAGACAGTGTTGAGGAAAACAAGCACAATGACGATCCAGTAAAATGTCTGACTCTTCACCAAGTGACGCACTTGGAATCTGCAATAAGTGAACATATCTTTATTTTTCCATACCTGTTTCTGAGATATCTTATGCATAAATGTTCCACAAAGACAAGGAAAAAACCCCATGGAAAATGGATGATTGCATTTTTTTCTTAATTTTAATAGAGAAGTAGGGGAAGGGTTGAATTTACATCCAGCCTTGTAATTAGGGAATAGAGAAGAGCAATTTATTCAAACACCTTGTCAAGACTGAGGACCATGTGTTGAGGAAATTTCATACAGTGGCTGGAACAGTTATTATAGTAGTATAAAGACTGAGGCATTTTGCTACTGGTGTTAGTTTACAACAGATTTAAATCTCATTTTTACAGTCTAGAACTAACTCATTCACGTCAGTTTGTAATAAAAAAGAACACATTTTCTCATGCATGTGATCATTCAGAAATCCATTGAAAAACATTATTAAAAAAAATTCATCAGAGTTATGAGATGTATACTGGAAAACATGTTGTGAATTTTTTTTCTAACAGGATCTACTTCCCTTTGACCATAGGATGATTTGTTAAAAGTATGCTCTTTTCCATAGGTAACTTTGTACACCCATCTGCTTACATTCAAGGTGGCAGACTGATCTGAACCTTGCTGTAAGCAGAGGTAATTCTAGGATTTCAAAAAGGGGGGCCCTGGGGCCCTCTTGATGGAAAAAAGGGGGCCTTCAAATGAAACAAGGGGCCCCTCAAAACAAACACATTTTCACTGCTTTTTCCGATATTTGGTATACAACAAAATACTTTATCAATCACAAGAAATTTTATTATATCACAAGAAAATGAAGATTAATCACATAGATATCTTTTTCTTTTATATCGATAAATTATCTTTCATCATCATTAGTGTAATCATAGCATCCTAAATTTGCAAACCAATTAGTCTTTGTGTCTATCTCATTGAGCTATGAGCTAATGTTTAGACTTTTCATTTGTCTCATTAGTGCAGGGGTTTAAATGTTTCTCCTCGAGGCAACTTCTACGAGAAGACTTAATAGGTTTTGATGGTTGAAGCCCACTCTCACAGCCTGCATTGTGGTATAGCATAAGGACGAACAGCTTTCCAAGAACCAGCAATGGAAAATGAATCCCTGTGAAAGTCAAATGACAGTTTAAACAGCTAGTGGAATCTCTCCTATGCATTCTGCATTACAGTTTCTTTGACCACAATCCATTCCTCTAAACATGCTGCTTTGTTTTCTGCCCACGCGCTGGTTTTCAAAAGAAATCTGTTAAGATATTTAAGTCTCCATAGGGTGTTCTGTCTTCTGCAGACAGGAAAAAGATGGGGCGCATGAAAAGAACTGAAAATGCAGAGGCAACATCACCTGCATCTTTTGGGTACCTGTCCTTAATGTTCTTGCACAGACTGTCACAAAAGCAACCCTGACAGCTTCTATGTCCTGTGATGTTGTATCACGTTCGCAACACGTTATTTCTAAGTGTTATATAATACCGCCGGCATATGTTCCAAAAAGGTCATGAGGTCAGAAATAAATTAGAATTAAGAATTTCAGCCTCCAAGGAGTGTGTGTGGTCGGAAGTCTGAATGTCTCTGCAGCGACCTCGTTCGGTACTTAATACCACAACCGGGGCTTGTAAACGCGTTATTCTGATTGTTTTAGGCAATTTTACATCTCATGCCTTCGTCCTCGTTCATTAGTCAAGGCCATTTCTTCAGCCATTCACACTGACAGGTTCTCTGGATGCGTGTTTTTTTTTACGAGCGGTCTCTGTCTCAATTTGTCTATTTCGCTATCTTTCGATTCGTTGTCTACATTTTCAGCTCCAACAATGTGTGCGGCACACTCTGACAAGTTTCTGTTTCTTTCTGTCCTTGTCGATTTCTACTTTCCGGGGCATCTTCTGCTGCTCGTGTCGTGAACGAAAAGTCAAACAGAGTTGACAGTCGCGTTCACTTCGTTTTCAACTCGCTTGCTACCAATACCCTTTGATCTTTCCCGTCTCAAATGTTTTCGCTGTAGGCGCGTCAACGATTTACTTCCTGGCGCGAAATTTGGAGCAGGTTGCATCAGATGGACAAGTGGTCAGTTTGAAAATTGTCCAGTCATTAGCATCGATTCTAGTGGGTCGGTTTCAAACCAGCGCGAAGAATGACAACAATTAGTTTTGAAGTGGCGCATCGCGTGTTCAAAAGTGCACCAGCCACGGTATGTTTGCGGGCGCGTGGTCGCACTTTCAGACTAGCGCGCCCCTCAGCAAAATTTTGCGGGAATCCCGCAAGGCCGCAGCCTAGAATTACCTCTGTGTAAGTGTATCATTCTGGATAATGTTTTATAGAGTGTAGCTATTGTCTTCCTGATCAATGACAACAGTTGTTTATATCCATGTGGTTCATGCCCATTGTAGTGCATTTTCTGCTGGAATGGATAATTCAATCATGGTGTGTCTGAACGTTTTTGAAAATGTTACTATATCTATATCTTTCCCAAATACGTACAAGTAAAGAATATTCTGACTGTATTTAGGTAGTAAAATTTATGGGGTTTTTTTTACTTTTTTTGTTATTAAATCAATCTAACTTGTGGTGTGTCTGAACGTTTTTGAAAATGTTACTATATCTTTATCTTTCCCAAATACGTACAAGTAAAGAATATTCTGACTGTATTTAGGTAGTAAAATTTATGGGTTTTTTTACTTTTTTTGTTATTAAATCAATCTAACTTGATACTTTTACCTTGTATGTGCTCTAGTGTAATATTTGTTAACAATGCAGCAGCTAATAAGTTTCTAAATGTACATCTGAATCCAAGGCTTCCACCTCAAATGACTTAAATGCCATCATTTAAAGTTAGAAGCATCTGCCATACCTGAAGCGTTTTTCTGCTCTCCAGAAGGCAGCACATCGACCACTTGTCTTTCTGTTTCGTAGATTCTTGTTGAGGGGAACTCCTGGAAATGAGATGTAACATTTTACTTTGAGTTTCTCAATGTTAATCAGAGTCAAATATGAATCTCAGCCTACAGCTGTTAGCAGGACGTTAGCAGGACATTAAGCTGTTATTGATTAGTTTGTTACAAAAATGCATAGTACATTTTTATAAATTGTTTTGGTTTGTTCAGAAAAGCACACATGGAATGACCTGAATTCGTACTTCTTATGTCGTTGAAGTCTAAAAATAATATGAGAGCTTTAAGCATATTCTATGTTAATAAGGTATTTCCCAATCAGTCCAGTCTATATGGCATCACAGGAAATGAAATTATGTCTTTCCACAACACAGGTACAAACTGCATTCAGAGTCTTGTATCTTGTAAACAGAACCTAATTTTCCCTTCAGATTTATGGTAATTATAATATAGTATCTTTTAACGAGCTAAGCCCCCTCACTTTGCATTTACATTCATTTTAAAAACAACTGCTTTTAGGGGACAGTCACTTTTGTTTTTTTAAGTTGCTGTTTCATTAATCAAACATGCCTGAAAATATGTCTTTCATTTGTTTTGACTGGTAAGGAGTCCTTTTATCATGGCTCATGCTCAGCATATCAAAGATGGAACCCAACCCTTTCCTTCTGTTGCCTTTGAATCTTCGGAAAAATAAGGTATACATTACTGCTAGACAGCTGATGGGTGGCTAGGATTATAACTTTTCCAACCACAGACCAAAGCAGGCTTTGAATCAGTGATCTGTTTCAGAGCTGAGAACATTACCTGCAGGTTATGTCCCTTCCCTTGTTTCATATCGTCAAATACATTTCCTCACCCATACCTGGACGCAGTGCTCCTGGAGTTATCTCTGCCAGTAGGTCATCATCATTCTGTTCATTGTTGTCATTGTCTGGATCTTCACCCCTCAGCTGTTTCATCTTCCGAGCAGCCGCTAACCGCCGTGCTGAGAAATAAAGGCATGGGACAGTTATAAGCATGAATGGGGGGAAACTCTATGAAACTAAAAAAACTTTCCCATTTAAACTGTCAGTTCATTTTGTGTAAGGCATTTTTTAATTAGGTCCGTAATGTGTTTTTAAAATGGTAATTTACAAATTTCCTACAAAGCAATTTGAATGAACACAATACTGCAGAGCAATTATACCTTTAAAGCCAAATAAAAGATGTAGGCTAAAATGTTCTTTATACAAAGCCTAAGATACCTTTGACACTATTTTTTAAAATCTATTTTTTAAAATTAATTAGACAAATTTGATTTTCCCAAAAGTATAAACCTCCCCACTTTCATACACAGAAATTTCATTCACACCAGCCCCAATGAAAGAAGCTCTTAACACATGCAAACATGTATGCACACAAGCACACACATGTGCACACACATACCCAAGGGCACAGACTGAAAGATCAGACTAAAAATCGCTGACCACAGTACTCATATATTCCACTAACTTGAAAGAATAACGAACCTGATAAAGAACTGTCTATTTTTGCTTTACCTTCAATAATTTTCAGCTTCTCTTCATCTGTTGTTCTTTCTTCATTCAAAATCACTTCTTCTGTTTAAACAAGAAAAAAACTGAAAATGACCAATAGTTCAAATACAACACAGGCAGCATCTTTTTTGCAGATCTTCTTATGGCAAATTATGCACCAAACAGTGTAAACATTCCAGAATACTCTTAAAGTACTAATTAGTGCATAAGGATTGAGTAGAAAAGGATTTCCTTATGAAACAATGACAAACAAATATGGACCAAAAAATGCAGCATACAAAATATGAAGAGAATGCAGAAATGGTAAAAGATTAAACAGAGAAGACTAAGAGGTAGAAAAAGGGGGATTTAAGACCCAGGCTTATAACTGAAATGTTAACCAGAGAGAGCACTGAATAGAATTTTTAAAATCATCCTTTGCAATGCCAAAGAAAGAGGAATAAATTAGGTAGACAAAAAGGAAGACTTATATATTAAATATTATTTGATGTCATAGATATGCATGTTTACAACCAGCTAACATTTTCTTAATAAAACAAGCTATAATTGAGAAGCCATAACTGATCGTAGTTAAGAAACTATTTTTCTTCCTCTTGTTGCTTCCTGAAAATCTGATGGATGTTTTAACATTTTACCAGCTTTGCATATCCACTCAAGGTATCCATTCAGCTCTCTTTCAATTTGTTGCTGCCTTCGTAGTTTGAAGAATGCTCTACGATTTTCTACTCTTTCTCTTTCTTTGGCAAATTCTCTGCAACAAGACAAGTTGAAATTTAGACACTAACAGTCTTTTTCCAGTGAGCTCTGCAGCTGATATTTGCCAATGAATTTTCTTCAAAATAAATAGAACTTAATTTGTTTGGTCAGTCTTCTTGTTTCTATTTATAATGCATCTCATTGGCAGATGCTGATGAGCCGATGTATATTCTAATCATTTGTGAATTTATATTAATTACATGGACATTGAAAACTTAAAATCACACAGTAGTTGTAAAGAATCTGATGGTAAGGTGCTAGTTAATCTTGCAGTTAATTTATGTATGTCAGGCCAAAGAGCTGAATGCATTTTGTTCCCCAAGTTGACAAAACCTAATGGTGGATTCTGTAGTATATATATATATAATGTCATTGAGAGAATTTGATGCACACCTGGAACAGAGGCTTCTAGAATTACATGAAAGGGGACAAGCCAGAAAGAACTTGGCGGTTGTGAACTTTGGATGTCTGCGTTCATGCATGTCAGAATTTATCAACTACAAAATTCTATCCAATCTAAATCATCAAAGCAAAAATGCTGGTTTGATTGTGAAATGCGGACTGGTGATGAAACTGACCAGAAACTCTGGCATGAGCAGCAGGACACACAGGTTTAAAAAAAACAAACTTGACATTCGGTTCAATGGATGGAGAGCCCAGTTAAAAACTTAGGATTTTTTTCATGGGTCATCTTAATGTTCTTTGAATGAATGTAGACCATATGTAAGCCTGAGCCATGATTGTATGGCAGTCTATTTGGTGGAACATTTGAATGTTTTGCAGTGTTGTTGATTTATTGTTGTGCTTCCATGCATTTATATGATTGCCTTCTGGGATAGATAAAGTTATATTTTCCTAACCATCAATGTCTTTCTTTCTTTTCACTTATTTATTTATTTTTTGTATAACAGTGCAGGTGTTCTACAACATTTTTAAAGCACGTTGTCTTCAAAAAAAAGCAGATAACTTTGGATTGTTCATCAGAAAATAAAATAAAAGCTGATGTAATAGAACACCACCATTTGGCAGGAGTGATTTGTACAGTATAAAAGTCAATCACATTCATTTCCATAACCCCCCCTGTCATAACTTCCGTTCCCCTCCTATAACTTTATTGAATCTGAGCCATTACTTAAAATATGTTATAAAAGATGAAAATTGAAACATGTTTACTAACATACGTCATGTAACAGAGGAACTGGATCTATTATTTCTATAGGTCTGTTCCTTCGCACATACAAGATTACTTTGTTCTGTATGTACTTATTATTAGAGTGGATGATAGTTATTAGTGTATAGTGATCAGTGCTGCGTAAAGTAAAAAGGTAAAGGTCATCCCCTAAACTGTTCAGATCATTGGGGGGAGAGGTGTTTAGAGACCTCACTTTTTTCAGGGCCAGCTTTACTTTAGGCCTAGGGCCTTATACCTTCCCCAACCCTCTATGGAGTCAGGTTACCCATTCCTGCCAGCTGGATCAACTGGGGCAAATTTTGCTGCAGTAATCGGGTACTGAATATCATGCTCTCAGTTTGGATGCTAGCACTCTAAGCATTCGGCTATCCACTGAATGAATGATCATAACCTGAACCATGAACAGCACCATGCAGCAGTAGTTTTATATACAATTTGTACACCCTTGAATTAGTAATTATAATCTGCTAATAAGCTGGCCTGAATGCACCAAATATTTGTTATCAAATTTGAACACCAATGTATTTTACTTTTATATTAAAAGCATTAATTATACGTCCTTTATCTTGAAAAGTTCCCTATGATGTATTATCTACAATTAACACGAATCGTGAAAGGGGACACATGCATTTTGCTTGTCTTGGTATGTCACTGATCAGGCAGAAACTACAGCCCAATCTCCCTTTTTCATGATCCTAGTAGAATTTGAATTTTATTTTTATTGTGAAGTTATTATTCTGAAATTAAATAAAACTTAATGCACAGCTGACATACTCACCCACTGAGGACTCCAAGAACTAAGTTCAACATGAAAAATGATCCTAGGATGATGAGTGGTATAAAATATAAATAATTGTAGTAACCTCCTAAGGCATCGTTTGTCTGCAACAAGGAATAAAGTCATCAGCATTGCGACGAGTTGTTCCCCCTGAAAAGCTAGTAAGCGTTTGATGTGTCTTTTAAATTTGTTAACACATCTAAATTACAGCTTATGCCAATGACTGCAGTACCCTTTAGCATATATTTGGAATTAGGAAGTCTTTGCTGACTTGTACTATTGCTGTAGCTTATAATGCAGTGTTTTATACAATTCAGGGGAGAAAATCCACATACGTAATACAATACTGTTGTCCAGCCTTCCATGGTGATGCACTGGAACACTGTGAGCATGGCAAACCCAATGTTGTCAAAGCTAGTAATGCCATAGTTGGGCCCCTGCCAACCCCGTTCACATGTGGAGATGCCACTCTGGCATCTGTATGACCCAACAGAGTTGCGATCAGCAAGACACGGTCGAATGTCCTCCTCATCTCCTTTGTCGATATCATCTGTTTGGAGAAACAGTATGTTTCGATGTCATACTCGCACCACCTTCTGCACACATCTCAAGTTTCCTACAGAAAGCTCTAACTCTAAACTCTACACTTGAGTGATTAAAAGAAAAAAAGCTAAAAAAAGAAAATATAATTTTTCTTTTAAAAAAATAGTAATGCTTAAAAATTCTGTAAAATCTGTTAAATTGGGAACTTTTTCATTTGAAGAAGTCCTCAAATAAATATACACATTCATCCTGCGCTTTAAAATTTTCTATGGCATAATTTACAATTTGGTAAGAAAGGATTACATGTTGAAGAAATGATACTGAAAAGAAAGAAATCTTGTCCACCTTCTAAGCGCGTGTGCGTGTTCTTCTTGAAACACGCTGTGTGGAAAGCACCAACGTAGAACTCAAGACCAATGATAGCAAAGACGACGATGGCAAAGAGCACCAGCAGACACACTTGCAATAGGGGAGCCATGGCCCTGATGATAGACTTGAGTACTACCTGCAGGCCTGGATGAAGAGACTGGGTATGTGAATTCGAATTTCTGCTTTAAGTGTTGAGCAGAATGGTTTCATTATAAGCTTTGTGAGGTCAAAATTAAAAAAAAACATGTTGATTATTTTATTTTTGTATTCAAACAAAAATTATAGTAATTAGAAAAAGTCGGCAGAATATACCATGTCAAAACGAATTCAGTTTCTATATTCTAATCCTTGACATAATTCTACACATGTGCACTTGTGTACACACAAAATTTCCTACATGCACAGATACAAGCACACACACACGCACATGTGAGCAGATTTTTCACAAAAGACGTGCTTTTCTAATAAGAAAATGATCCTATATTATCATAAAATAAAACCTCCACAACAGAAAGTCAGAGATGCCAAAAACAGTAAAATATCTGTGCTATTGTGCGAACAGCACAGATGTTTGTTTTGCTGCAGCTGGAAACATATTACCAAACTATATATGGCACCAATTGTACTAAAAGAATAATGACTGCTCAAATTATTAATATTTGATTTGTACAGACTGGTGACTATGACCATATCGAATAGAAACATACCAAGTCTGTAAATTGTTAAAAGGTCATAACTTCAAAGTTGTGTTGATTGACATTTTCTATTTTTAACATCTCTCCAGTATCAAAACCTGCCATACATACTTGGTATTCCCGACACCAATTTGAGAGGCCGTAAGACCCTCACAGCTCTCAAGGTTCTCAGATCAAAATTTCCCGTGGAAGAAGTAGAAGCAAAAAGGGTTATAAACCTGCAGAAATAAGCATTGTCCTCCCAGTTCATCCCAAACAGTGAAGTCAGAAGAAGCATAACATTGACCAAAATAGAGAGAATACCGTTCTTCAGGCCAAAATAAGCAGGTGAGAGTGACACAACAGTTTAAAAGCTATTGCATCAAAATAAACAAGAAGCAGAGGACTTAGAACACAGTTTTGCCAATTTGGAAAAGGTATTGAAAACGAAAACCCAACAGCATTGAATAAATATACAAATATAGGGGGTGACCTCCGCCAAAACAGTCTGGGAGATTCCACTCGATCTGAGAATTTCAAATACTTCTGATTCATATTTTAAGTAATATTATAATTAGACTGGATATAACATGATGAAAATGAAACCTGATGAAGTATTGTCATTGTTGTATCTCTTATAATACTCATATTCCTGCAATATTTTACATCAGTCTTCTCTGCATATTTATATCATCTACTCTGTAACTTATTTATTTATTAGAACAAGCTTTAAAGCTGTACAAGAATAGTCAAATTTCATTGCTGTCAGAAGACCACTTTCTACATCACAAAAATCTGTAACTGAAGACCACGTGAATAGCAAATTTTATATTTGAATAAAATTTTAGGAAAAAATTTACAGCAGTAACAGTAACTGCCAAAACATTCATTCAAAGAAAAGAGATTTTGTGTGCCATCTAGCTGATTTAAATTAAATTAATTTTTTTATATAAGGCTATAGCTCAGGGTTCTTTGCATTTAAAAAAAAAAAAAGAAAGAAAGAAAAAGTTGAAAGACTATGACGACGTAAAGAATTATCTTTATTTTTAAAATCTTAGGGAAACCTCATTTTTCAAACATTCTGCTTATTACAATGTTTGGTTTAATACCCTTGAGACTTTCACCACAAATTCAATGTGTTTTCCTTTTGTGATCTTATAATAGCTATATTTTTGCTTTGACAAAGAAAGATCTATACATTTATTAGAATGGTCAGTATCTCATCTGAATTTTATTTGTAATATTCAGCCAAAAATAATGAATTTTGTTCATGACATGCACCTTAAAAGAGCCAAGTTTCTCTATGTGCTTGAGAAGGGGGGTATTTAGGACAACCAAAAAGAAGACGAACATAAACATGTTTTAAAAAAAAAAAAGTGTGACCATCCCAGACACTGAATGCTACTCATGTCACTCACTTTGAAAACCTGTCACAAGCTTTAGTGGTCTCAAAATTCGTAAAGATCTTATAAAAGGCTGATTGAGCGACTCCAACATATAGTCTAAAATTCTGGAAAGAAAGCACAAGAAGATTGTTGCCTTATTTGTAGCACCTTTAAGACAATTTTTAGTCATTCCTGCCAAAGTAAATGCTCTCTCATTTTTATGACAAAAAACAGTGACTCTGGCTAGAGCATTGCATAACTTATTCTTGTCAAGAGACCGATGTTATTGGTGAGACATCAAAATCCAGCACTTTCAGCAATATTTAATATTTTTGGATGGGTGGTGGTGATGTTGATTCTATAAAAAAATACATCTAGGAAATTCCACTATGAAGTCTGTTTAAACAGCAAATCTGAAAGAACTATGGACAAATAAGTGGAACATCTTGCTAAACTTGAACGTTTATTGTAACTTATCATAAATACATTTTTAAATTATGAATTGTTATGCCGATGGGTAACTGTAATAAATTCATATGGAAAAATGAGGTAAAATAATGTCAAGCATTTGTAAGCTCAAGTCTGTTCATAGTTACAGTAAATGGCACCGTTTTTGTAGTTAAGATGGAGTGCTACCAAGTAACTGATGGGCTCTGCATCTTTAAAAACATGGTGTAAATTACAATTATATAAAACCCCACATGCTTATGAAATTAACTCTAACGGTAAAACTAGCATATCTATTGTTGATTTCTATAAAGTAGTTGGTAAGTACAAAATCTATATCAGACAGACGTCGAATTCCTTCAGATCATTCAGACATTAAAAACAACATAAGAAAGATGTTCAGTGACACTGCATTCAGAATGACTTCAAAATCCTGTTTAATTCTGAAACAGAGGTCATTCACTGATCTTGAGTTCAAGATGATGTCCACGATCATCATCACCCAGGCACAGACCTTCATTTAACTTCATGGAAATAAAGGTTTGTGCACCCACGATTACCAAAATATCCATCCTTCTGGTGCTTTTTCAAAATTATCCTTATATTAAAAATTATCCTAGTATTAAACTGTTTGTTCCCCAATATTATCCTTGTAACCTTTCTTCAGCAAAGTATGCATGCACACACGCACACACATGTGCGCATGCGTGTGCGCACACACACACACACAGAGGTGCATGAGATAACAAATGTTTTGTTAGCAAATGAAAAATGGAAGACACATCACAAAGAAGAATACCTACCCTGTGACTACTACTATAAAATCCATGATGTTCCACACATTTCTCAGGTAAGATCCTTTGTGAAGAACGAAGCCTAAGGCCACAATTTTCAGAAATGCTTCCACGCAGAATATACCCAGGAAGTACACTTCTGTTTGGTCCTGCAGAAGGAGAGGTAATGCTGGTGTTATTGCTGACTGCCCAACTCAATGCTGATGTACTGAAAGGCCAGAGTTCTAGGATTTGCTTCTAAACATCTGGGCTTACAGTCATTATGATTTTTTTTTCTCAGAACTTCTGAATGTGTGAGAGAAAGAACCACTGGATTCAAAAGTCAAACAAATTCTTATTAAAACTACACACCTTGAAATCTCTGTGTGACATCAGGACTGAATTTTAACTCTTTTTCACACACCCCTCACACCCTAGTGTAAGCTAATAAATTATATTCTTAAATTTCTTGTTATGTGACAGTGATTATGAGGGGTGTAGGGAAAAGGTTAGTTATGATAATAATAATAAGACTTGTATAGCACAGTAATATGCTTAGTATGAGTACCTATTGAAATGAAGAAAAAAAGTTCAAAGACTGTATATCGATGGATGTGAAACAACAGTAACATTGCAAATCACAAATCAATTGAAAATTCAAGCAAACAAAAATTAAACTATACAAATAATGATTTGAAAATACGAGTTACTAGACAGATATTTGTCATAAATTTTTATGAAAAAGATGTTTCTATTTACCAGTTGCAATGCTAAAGGTGTCTTGTCACCCATGGGTAGGTGCTCCTCCAAGGCCAGTACGATGCAGTTCGCGATGATGGTAAGCAGCACCATATACTCGAACGGCGTGCAAAGGGTTAAGGATAACTGCTTTTCAAAATGGGTAATTTATAACACATAAATTATCTAATTAATTAAGTACTTAATTATGCTCTTAAATTGTACTAATTGGCAAACACAGAGAGAAAGAGAGTGACAGTCTTTACTTCTACTTCACTCATTCTGGTGCACAAAAGATGTCACTGCTGCCTTCTGAAACAAAGTAAATCAAACTTTAAGGTCAGTGTTCATAAAAATCATGAAGTATTAGCTTGGCTGGTGACCCATATAGTGAACGGTAATGTTCAAAGGAAAGGAATCGTCCATGCCACTTTCCAGAGAATTATCCATGTGTGTCATATGTGTCTCATTTATGTGTATCATATGTTTGGAGTAATGGGTAACGGGGAGGGCTATCGGAGCTCCTAGAGCATCAGGGTGACGAAAGAAATTCAGGTGCTATACATGCAAAGTGGCTAGAACAAGTCCTGGGCCACGAGACGAGATTTAAACCCAAAACTTTCCAATCAATTAACCCCTTTAATGCAGGGATAGAGGTGACAACTAATATAGACTGTCCCACATCGCCCTCTGGCAGGAGCTATAGTTAAAAAATTTAAAATCGCATGACAAGTCGAAAGTAAACTCATAATACCCAGTGCTTGTGGAGTTCTACATCGCTAACTGTAATCTACTTCTCAGGATCGGGTTCTATGAATGTTTGTATACGCTTTTGTTTATTGTCTGTGTGGTCTAAGCTGTTCTCCCTCATTATTTTTTTGGCGCCACGGTGACGCAGCGGTTAGCGTCTGTCATCATGCAGTGAGGACTGACTGGACGTAATCCAGTCCCTCTTCTATACAACACAATATAATTATTTTTTAAAAAAATTAAAAGACGAACTGATACAATTTCAAAGCAGCAGCCATAAGCTGCGACAGAATGTGTTCGATCATTTCTTCTGGTATACGGAAGTTTCAGTCTGCACATTTACCATGAAGACCTATACGTAGTTGCACTCCTAAAGTTTCACAAGATGGAATTTGCCAGATGAAGACAGCAGCGAACATGCAAGCAGCCAGGCACCGACATGTTTAGCTCTAAAGCAAAGGAAATGCAGGAATCATGATGTTCTATACTTATGTATTGATCCTGGAAGTCGAAAGTGCAAGTCGAAACGAACCAACGAAAAGCGATGGCATGGTGCGACCGATTTTGTCACTGGTATTGCAAGTGACTCCGAAACCGTCAAAGCGGTTATAAAATCAAAATTTTTGTACTGCTGATGGTGATGACGATGATGAGCAGGATAACAATATTAGCTATGTACCGTGCTGATACTTTTTAAGTTCTCTCCCAGCCTACATTTTTGCCGAGGTCTAGGCGAGGGGAAAAGCGCCGGTAGTCTTGCATGCTTTCAGGAGTCATGCAGCAAAGCTCCGCCGAGCAGTGGAACCGGAACAAAAGGCCGTACCAGGAGGAAGATAAACATTTTCATTTCGATCGATCTCTTCGATTTTCTGCAGTCGGTAATGTGGCCTAATATTCTACATGCGCGTGGTCGCTCAGCCGCCTCCTAAAGTTGTCACGCAAGGGTGAGCCGGTCACAGGTATTCTTGTTCCTCCGTTCCCCGTCTTTTACAGCGCTCCTTGCTCGTGGCACAGAATGCAAAATACCGGTCAGAAAGGGGTCCACCTTTGTGGAAGCCACTTGTTTACGTCGAGAACGCCAGAAGCTGGAGGACTCTTTGACCCAAGTGTTAGATGTGCCATGTCGAGGAAGAAGAATTTGTCAGATGACCACAAATGCAGCTGCTCAGTTTTTAACCCCTTTTTTTTTAGAAGTTTCGGTGAATAACCACCTTTTTGATTTTGGTTTCATAGATGCTTTTCAAGTGGTTTCGATGAGGAATCACATGTAGTAATAAAATGTTTATTAAAAAAACTTTAGTGGAAACATACTCCTTAAATGTATAAATTAAAGATTAAAATAAAAATATAGTATATATATATATATAATACTTCTCTTATGGTAATCAAAGTATTAATCCCTTTAATGCAGGGATTCTTCTGTCTCTCAAAAGTGTCTCAGTTCTTTGTCGATCGTTCCCTCCGCATCCTGTTTTCTCGTTCTCTCAGTTTCTTTGTCTTTATATATCAGTCACTGTGTGTGTGTGTGTGTGTGTGTGTGTGTGTGTGTGTGTGTGTGTGTGTGTTTACGTATGCGTCCTAATCGCATACATATGGTTCTTTATTTTTTCTCGCGTTCTTATTGCAGAATACGCAGAAATGAGTGATTAAAAAAATACATACACATCAAACAAAGTTTATGTTATCATCAAATAAACACTAGCCATAGCCACAATGAATAAAAGAAGACTAAATAGAAAGAAAAAAGGAGAAATTATTGAAATATGAATCATTTTTCAGGGTGGATACAGGGTCTATCCTAGGGTAAGTTGTCCCCTAGGGGAAAGACAAGTACAGTGGCCCATCCGCTTACCTACCCCACCGCCAAAATGTCAAGCAATTATACTAATTTAAATTCAAATATTAATATTATGTTCTGGTCATCAAACTGAAGCATTCAATATCACTTTCTTTACTTGTTGATGTTACGAACAGCTATTCTTTCCGATCTAGTGAAGCTGCAAAGTCATGCTCAGTGAATACTGGACCTAGCCCAGGCATCATTGTCGACCTCAGCTAGTTTGTAACTAATTTCAACTTCGAGAAACTTTGTTCTCCACTGTCTACAAAATCTAGCAGGAGCAACAAAATTCTGTGTGACATCGCAGATATAGTACAGTATGAAATAACTTGTGTTGAGCAATGAAGATATGGTACAATAGGGATAACTTGTATTGAGCAATGAAAATATGGTACAGTGTGTAATAAATTGTATTGAGCGATGAAGATATAGTATGGGATAACTTGTATTGAGAAATGAAGACTAATGCCTTTTGTAGGATTCATCTGAGGTTTGAGAAATCTTACACTGCCGCCTGACAAGCAAATACATGTACAGAATGATGTGTTTGCTAACACCATTAGTCGCTTTAAAAAAAAAACACCCTTAGATCGTCATTACCCTTCGGTGTTTACTTCTTTCAAGGCACCTTGCTGTCTTCATGCACTCCTGAACACATGGAAAACACAATGAACGACCAAGAAAAGGAAAGACCTGGAGAAGGTGAGAAAGAAAGCAAAAAGGCGAGAAATGGAAACAACAGTTCACATCTTTGATGGTACCAGCTGTTTTTTTTTATAGCAGTCATTCAAAGCAAGGCTTCCACATCGGTCAGTCTCATCTGTCGATCTCATTACTTATGCTGTCCATCTGATTCTTTCAAATGGTATCCGACAACACCTCTAGCAATAAAAATTTAAGACAGGAAGATGAGCAGTCATGTACGCAATGGCCTTACATCATTCGTCGCTTAAAACACAAATCATCTCTCCGCCTTCCTTGGAGCTTGTGCTCCAGGCAGCTGTCTAATAATGATAATAAACAACGTGTGATTTATATTGGCCATAATCACACTCACGAAGGAGCAATTAAGCTCTCAGCCCTTGAGACACGAACAGAATATGAAGGACGGAAGGAGAAACAACTGCAAACAAGTAATAAAAGACAAACATAGAAGACACAAAGAGGAATCAGAGAACAAACAGCAAAGGATGGAGAGTGCCATAAATATGCAGAGAAAGACTATAAACACAACTATCGACAACTATACCTTGTTCTCTTAATAATATAACAGGGCTTGGATGGATATTATGTAATAGTAAAGCAATGTTGCCTGACTGTGGGGGTTTATTTTTGGTCAGTTTGCCAGTTTTTCACATATCTGATTCCCTCCCACACTATTACTCGCTGGTACTAGAACTCCGCAGCTATCGACTACCAGTCGGCTCTGTGGGCAACATCTTATCCAGAATGAAAATCCCGCAGGACTTCTTTCATTCGAGGCCCGCCATTAAAAGCCTGTTCCCCCCCCCCCACCTTTTCTCGATCATGTGTCCCTGCGCCATCAGCCAGCGGCCTGGGGTCAGCTCGCGCAACTTGTAAGGGTGGGCGGGTGGCTGGAGCTGGGGCGGAGCCCTGCCGCTGCCATGGGTAACGCGCTTTCTGTCGTTCTCCACCAGCGACCTTCACCCGCCGCCCCCCCCCCCCCATCGCCTGTTTGAGCTCTGGCCACCTCTGACATCACTGGGAGACAGCCGTGCACGTGTTGCTGGGACTGCTTTGCTCTCTCCCCTTCCCTCCCATCATACCCCTTTTCCCAACTCACTCTTCTTCTTGCGTTTTCGCCGAGTGTTATCTCAGATTTTACACGAAAACAAACACGTCATCATAGCACCATCACCTCTCCACCTAAGGCTGTTAAGTCACACTTAACATCAATGCAGCCAGGCTATGAAGCCCCGATCTAAATACAGACGCTGCTAGGACCAAAGGCAGAGGGGAACGGATGAAGGAGGGGAAAAGGTTTCAGGAAGGGGATGTTAAGGGAGGAAAGGAACTATAGTAGTAAAACTGCCTGGAGCTTGTAGCCGTAACAAGGAGACCAGACTAGTTTCCCAGCAAGCGCCAGAGCTCGTCGATATTATCGTCAGGGTTAGCAGGACAGATCGGTCCCGACGGTTATTTCTGAACCTACCCCCTTAATGCTCTTTCATCCCTTTAGACAAATTCAGACTACCCTTGCGGCCATGATTGCAGCACCTCCCCCCACCCTCTCTCTATCTCGCCATGCGTTCGTGTGTGCGCGCGCAATGTTCGCGTGACTGGGATGGCGTCATCGCTTTTGCTTAAGTGCAGATTCTAGTCAACCCTGAAACTTCACAGGTGGGCGATCTTGTAACTATCTGTCAGCTACCCAAGGCGCATACCCATTTGTAAATGCACACTTTCGGTGGGACGATCATTTTCAGCAGGGGGCGCTGTCAGTTGAGATTGTGCAGACTTTCCACCGTCGTTTTTGTTATCAAACGTTTTATCAGGGTCTTCTGGGTGTCATGACACCGAAAGATGTTGGATAGTAATCGACTTACATGCAGAAGGTCATCATTGTCATATAAACCGACTCGGTCTCTCATGCAGTTCAAATCGATATTACTTCCCTTGCGAGCTTTTTTATTATTACACACTTTATGTAACTCACTATGTGTGTCTGTCAGTGAGTCCAGTTGGAATTTTGTGATCGACTTTTCATCAACTTCCCATTGTCCTAGAGGTCTGAAATTTTCACAAGTTCCTTATTTCCGGTGACAATGCAATATTAAATCAGCTCCAGCAGTCCAGCACAAGTAAACTTTTATTTAAATTTACTTTCTTCTTCAGAAAAGTAACATTTCAACAAGACATGCAACTGTGCAGACTTGATTCCGCTTTCGTATACAATAGTTCCTTCCCTTTAAAAAAAAACCCATTAAACTAAAAAGTTTGTGAAAGCAGTCATCCAGTTGTAGTAATTCGGGAATCAAACTGCCCGACAGATTATCTCTTTTTTCAAAATGTTGTCGCCCAAATGGCGCGACCCTTAAGAGACGCTGTAAAAAAAAAAAAGTTAAAACGAAAAAATTTGACAACAAAGTTAAAAAAGACTGCAAAGTGTAAAATATACTAAGTAACAAAAAATTAACACACTTTTATTTGAACTGTACTAAAAAGCGCCAAACAAATTTTTTTTCCTTAGCTCTCGGGATTTTCTTTAATACACATAACTTAAAATATAGAAATACGGGGACACTCTTTCGATGTTTATAATGGTGCCCCTCACACTACGATGGCAAGAGTAAGCCTCCAGAAACAAACGAACATTTAAAAGTCTGTGCTGAGATAGCGAACCAGACGCACATTGGATTCGACCCCCCTGTCCCATTTCTTTCGCTCTTCGAAAGCTACATCGATCCCATACCCACAAGTATAATAATCTTTTCCACGAGTTTGACCTTTATTTAAGACATTGGTATTGATTTCATGTCGAATGCACGGTCAGCATGCTCACGCATGAGTGTTACAACATGCAAATGTCAGTAAATGCCGAGAGATATCCCTCCCCGTTGACGTTTTGCTGTTGCCGTTCACGCTTGGAGAAGAAGATTCACTTGCTGTGAATGATTTTACACGGGCGCCAGTTTGTTAAAAAGGGGGAGTCTGTGTTGCACATGGGGTGTGGGGTGGGGGTTAAAAGTCACGTGAGTTACATCCAGCAAGCGTTTGAGCCATACGTTTTCCTGCTGGACCCGGTTTGTGCAGATACCAGGGCAACGGTTTATCAAGATCCTCAGGTAACGTGGCGTTGCCAGGGTGATCACGACGATATCGAGGCAATATTTAATTGAGTGGCATAACAACGGCATTGTATTACTTGTTTATGCGTGCCTGCTATGCTATTTCTGTGCATATTGCATCTGCGATCGTCATCACATACCTCAGTCACGTACCTGCTGTGGAACACCCCAACCTCAGCCCGCCACCCCTCAACGACTCTTGTCCTGCCGTTGTCGATCTCCATGTCGTTCTTCATCCCTTTCGCGCTTTTTGCGCAAGTCCTGGAAATGAGTGTGGAATAAAGGAGGTCAATATAGTGTGACCCCACGTCACTGGACCTACACTGGAGCCACACTGGAGCCAGGGTTGCCAAGTCTTGCTGCTCAGTGCTGGTCACACGTGCGTGTTGCTAATGGCTTACACGAGCGTTTAGTGGAGAGCCGTGTTCAGAGCAAAGACTTCATTGTCCTAGCTTATTCCACTGAGACAGAGAGATAACTTTTTTGCTTTTACACACACACACACACACACACACACACACACACACACACACACACACACAGAGAAAGAGAGAGAGAGCATATTTACAACAAGAGAGAGAGGGCACATTCTTAGCGTATATAACTGGAGTGTGTGTTTGTGTATGCGTGTGTACGTGTGTTAGGTATGTGTATATGTGAGAACGAGCACAATAACTAGAGTGTGTGTGTGAAAGAGAGTACATTCTTAGCGTAATACAGTGTGTGTGTGTGTGTGTGTGTGTGTGTGTGTGTGTGTGTGTGTGTGTGTGTCCAGCGCACATTTGTAGCTTATAGAACGAGCAAATGAGCGAGAGAGAGAGAGAAAAAAAAAACGAGAGCGTGGTGTATCAGTGTTTGTGCTCTACTTGAACATTAAAAGTTAATGAGGGCCACAACGATATATAAATATACAGCTCCTAACTTATACAAGAACACACACACACACACACACGTACAGTGCCCACTGAGGTCACACAATTCCTCTTCAATACTAGAAAAAATTGTAAACTATACACCTAACTCTAGCAAAGAAGTAGAAGCTCAAAGAAATATGAGGCATTGTGTGAATTTCAGAAATTTGATCTCTTGTCTGCTGTTAAAATGTTCAGTCGTCATGGGTTACAGATTCTAATTTACTAGATGACAAACTAACGAGTTAGAAAACGAAAGCCATGCGAACCGCATACAAGTACAGAAAGACAGCGCGCACCAAAATAAGCGCGCATCTAAACAATAAATGAAATTGCTTACAGTATTCTCCATAGATTATTATTATTATTAAAGTAGATTTATATAGCGCAATTTTCAACCCCAGAGTCGACTCAATGCGCTTTCCAAAAAAAAAAAGAACAAAAACAAAAAATAAAAACAAAACAGATTGACACAGAAACCATGTTCAAAAAAAGACCAAACTTATTAACAAACAATTATACAGAGACATTGCAACAAACAAAGGTACAAGGCAGAAAAAGAAAATACCGGACACAAGCATGAACATAACATCTCATAACATAACATAGATAGTAATTTTGAAACTGTATGCAAAAAAACGACAGGTAGATATTATATATTATACGATATATCTAGATACTGTATGTCAGAAATATGCTCAAATGTAATCAGTATTTAAAGCCTACATTGGGAAAACAAGCGAGAGATGACTTGGCAGACATCTGCGCCAAACAACATGTCCGCAGGCGTTACATGTGGGGGACTGTTACAGCTGCGGGCACAGCATTACATATTGCCTAGTGGACATACACACCGGGGGGTCACTTTCCAATTAAAACCACACAAATCACCGGGCACAGATCTGCTTAATGTGTAACATCCGACCTGTCTCCGTTTGCACGGCTGAACCTTAATTGTCTGGTCTGATCAATAGAGTGGTAGCACCGATATTAGACACCAACGGGGAAACAAAGTTAGGGCCAAACAAATACCGAGAACAGTCAGCGTTCTTAGTTAAGCGATGCATCTTTCGATTCTGGTCCTCCATCATTTCCCAGCATTTCCAGATGTCTGAGAGAACTGCGCGTCTACAGACTTCACACACAGTAGATGATATATCTATGTTGGCAACCTAATATCTTTTTTTTTTAATTTTTAATTCTGTTAAGGACATAATGACCGTTAACATTTCCTACACATCAAGGGTCTTATACCCTAAGTATCGGTGGGGAAAAAGACAGACTGATTTTTTTTCCTCTCTTTCTCTCTCTCTCGCTTTGTGTGTGTAAAGACAACTTTAGGATCAGATGGGGATGAAAAGTTCAATCTTTCACTCAAATAGCGCATATCCTGCAACAAGCTGATTAATGTTCCGTGGAAGGTAGACTTGACCGGGAAAATGAGCCCCATAATACAAGATGATTGCTAAAAATATCTGAATAACATTCCCATTTCGAAAGAAAGCTGGGTATACATTTCAAAGACACATTGATAGATGTGAACGTGGTATTGAGAATAACAACTGCGAGCAAGAGAAGATCAAAGATGAACATGATAGCTGATGTGATATCATGATACATGATAATAATAAGATGAAATCTAAAGAAAATACCGAGAAGAGCAAGTGTGAACAAGATACTGAGAAGATAGCAGTCCTACCACAAAGGTGGAACCGGCGACACATCGCATAAGATTAAACAGACAGCAAAATCTAGTAGAGCACCTGATCCATCATGACTGTACATCACATCACAAATTACTTGAGACAATGATAATGCTGTGTCACCTTCTTGTCAAAAGAAATCCTTAATGAGCAATTAGGTGCATGTACAATCAAAAAGATGAAAACAAAAATAAAGGAACCCTATAGAGCGCCATATCTCGGCAAGCTCATAGCGCTTTACTTAAAAAAAAATAATGATACGGATATACACCAACTTTACGCAACATGACATGCAAGCATGTGATATCGTGATACAGAGAAGGTGGAACGATACGGGAAAATTATGTTATTTCCGAAAATACCTAGGATGAATCTCCAGTCGGTATGCGCGCGCTCGTGTGTGTATATATATATATATATATGTGTGTGTGTGTGTGTGTGTGTGTGTGTGTGTGTGTGTGTGTGTGTGTGTGTGTGTGTGTGTGTGTGTGTGGTGGGGTCTCCACAGCTGTGGTAAATAAGGTGGACATCACAAAAGAAGAGAAATGCTTTAGACACTTAAGCAAGGTGGAAGAAACAGACGAAATCAAATCCACCACCATGACAAATGTAAGATTGATGCTTTTGTTGCTGACACGCGCGAGACAGTTCATAATTTTTGTTAATGTTGACATGTCAATCAAGTCAAGTGTGCGAGGAAAACACCATTTTTCTTTCATTTGAAAAACGTGTCCGATTGCCAGGGTGCAACGGTGTTATCGCGTAAGCTACTGTTGCCCTGGGTGACAGGTACAACGACGGTGCTGAAAAAAGTACGACGTACGTCACAAGGGGCAACAACATTCACTTATCAACCTCAGCAACTCTGTGAACAGGTGAACATTGCAAGCAGGTACGACCAAGCTCTTCCTGAACCGATGCACCACCTCTACATACCTTGTCACATACTTCGAGCTTTTGATTAATAAATGCGTCACGAAAAAAAGAAGAAGAAATAAATTTGACGAATAAATGTCGGAAACCAAAAGCGATGTTTGTACTGATGCGAACTTAATCACTCAAGTTTTTAACGGTTAAGTCATTACGCAATGAATTTTAACTTGGTCCCCGACTATAAGATTTGAAAGTTAGGGACGATTAACTTAATCTGAAGAATGATGTCGGTAAACGAGAAAATTCGACCAGCGAGGGTTGTGTAAATGTTGACAAAGTTTTAAGAAATATTTACTTCCTTGTAGGCCAGGATTTTTGCCATTATCTCGTTCTAGGCGCCTTTTAACTAATAAGAAAACATCGTCGAAATGAAATGATAGCTTGGGTTTTCATCCGAAAGTAGGTCGTTGCCCAGGTAGCTAAGGCCAGACTTCCGTGCATCACTCCGCACCGGTAGAGACCGCATCACGAACCGGTAAACCGGGTTTCTGCGGACCCTTTGATCTTACGGCTGTTTTCTCTCCAGTGGGGTTACTGAGCTGACTGGACAAGTTCAGCACGATTTTCCACGTGCGTTAAGCGAGAGAAAGGAAGACAAATTATGCGTGTCGTTGTTCCCATGACCAACAGCCCTAAATGACTAAACCTCAATCCCATTATGCCCTCCTTCATCAAGCAAATGTCCAACGTCTAAGTTGCATGTCAAGGTCGTAGGGAAACAATGGTGTTGGGGCGAATGTTCGGGACATAGGCACTAAGGTCAACATGGTCAATCCAAATTTGTTTGCCAATGCATCGCCACCACATTTACCAGTGTAACGGGCCTTTGAAGAACTTAACGGAATTTGAAGTTTCGGCCCTGTTAAGAATGGTTTCATCATCTCCTCTGGTATGAGACACCAACCATTTCTTCCTTGTTTGTTTCTGTAATGTCTTTTGTGTTATAATTAGTCAAATATATAATATGTAGCTTGTAATTTTATTTTAAACCTGATTTAACTTTATCAGTAGAATGCTTCAGTACTGATTTAAAAGGCTTACCCGAGAGCAAATTTTTTGTTGAATTCAGTGCGTTTAAAGATAATGATTCTGCGAATATGAGCTAAATCTCGGTTTTGTTCTCCAGATAAAAGCCTCTAAGCATCACTTGAAATTTCTTCTCATCTTGGAGCAAGACCTCTTTCCCTGCATTGTCACAGAGATCAGTCTGATTAAACAAGGCATTATTAGCATATTCACGAAACTTCTACACTGACTGTGGTCCTCAATGATTTCAGAAGTACTAAATTATGTTACGCCACGTGTAATTTTCTGAAAAAAATGAAGAACATCCCTACACGCTTTTGTTAAAAAAAAGAACCCGCAATAGCGATCTGTTATGTTTTCTTTCAAATAACTTTTTGCTTTATACACCTTTAAAATAAGAAGAATGCGAAATGTTAACGCTAGACTTAAAGTAAAATTGCAGAAGTGACGACGACGATGATGATGATGATGATGATGATGATGATGATGATGATGATGATGATGATGATGATGATGTACCTGCGCTGACATTGATTCAATGTAAAACACCTTTCTTCAAAGCCAGTAAAGCCGTGAAAAAAAGCATGTGAAACCCGATCTGCCACCAATAATGCAAACATCACCGTGAACACAAGAGACAAGAGAAAGACCCATCTTTCAGGAGACCTTATCCGAAGCACAAGAAATTTCTCGAAGGGCAGGCAGGAGCAAAAAGACAAATCATAGTCCGGCATTTGGTGACCGCCGCCAGAAATCGATGCTCGCTGGCGCAAAGTGAGAAAACCAACCCCTCGCCCTGCAACAGGCAATGGGTGGACAGGGGGGGGGGGTTCAGAGAAGGAGGAGGCGGGCAAACAGGGGGGGGGGCTCGCTTTGTGAATTATTCACTCCTGCAGACGTTCTTTACACGGGCGCATGATTATGTCTTCCCATAATTCCCTGTCCCTGGCTTCATGAGAGGAAGCAGTGTGAGGAACTAGTTGCGAAATCAGCGCTGACAAGAGTTCAAAAGTGTACGGACAATGACTTGTAACATTCTACAAAAAGGACGGGAAAAAAACAAAGAAAGAAGGGATTAAAGGTAGAGTTAAGCAATTGAAAGAAAGAAGGTAAGAAATAGAAGAAGGAGAAGTGGTAGAAGAATCCAATAATCAACGTGGTAAAGTAACAAATACGGTAAAATAATAAGGATGGTAAAATAATCAAGTATGGTAAAATAAAATAATAAAGTAAAATTATGGTAACATATTAGCTAGAGACTAAGAGTCGCAATTTGTGCAAAAACAACAAAACAAACGTGCAAACAAATGCTACAAAGGAGAGGAAAGAAAAAATAATTCTAATACAAGAAAGTTAAAAATAAAGACATTCGGCATGTTACCACAGTAAATCGTGGGATTTTTTTCTTTCTTAACATTTTTAATTCATTTTTTACTTTTTCTTATTTTTATTTATATTTGGAATCAAGTTGCAAAACAAAATTATAGAAAGTATTTCAAAGTAATGGGTAGGAGAGTTGTTGGATGTAAAAGATGGGTGAGGTGGAGGCAGGTGACGGATGAACAGTAATGGAGAAAAGAAAGGATATATATATATATATAAAGAGATAGAGGCTCACTTTACTTTCCCCAAGTGGATCTGCCATTAAGACAAAAGGT
Source organism: Marisa cornuarietis (assembly GCA_004794655.1). Lineage (NCBI taxonomy): Eukaryota > Metazoa > Mollusca > Gastropoda > Architaenioglossa > Ampullariidae > Marisa > Marisa cornuarietis. The sequence continues at coordinate 82,845 of SMMW01000572.1, forward strand.
CAGGGTCTAGAGAAAGGACCAGTGGAAAAGGTTTTTGCTGCACAATTGGCGAAGCGGATGTGAAACGAACGACTTTCATCGAGGACGTCTTCAAAAAATGAGGTTAAAACTAATTGCAACAGAAGCAGAGGTGCCAGAGGTCAGAAGGAACGCGACAGGGATCCTGCCGAGTGAAGGGATGACGAGGGTAAATGGTGAGCCGTGCTCACTCTCAGTATTTCAGTGCAGATGGCGGCGGAACCTCTAAGGTGTTGACTTGTCCTCGGATTGCCTGTCCGTTCTTGATAAATTGATACTTCGAAAAATTCCTTGATGAATACGGTTGTTTGTTTGGCAACGACAATAACCATACTTTATACTGATACTTGCAGAAATTATACATCACCAGAGCTCATCACGAAATCCTCAAACATATATCCAACCACTGGTTCACTAAAAGCAACAAATAATGATACAAAACAGTAACTCTTTCACTCAAACCAGGCAGCAAGTAATATAAACGAGCAGCAAATCCTATCCACTATTCATAAAAAATAATATCAGGTAAATAAAAACATCAAAAACAGGGTAAGCATCATAATACAGGGTAAAACATCATTAAGCAGGATAAAACAAAATGATCTTTTGCTGTATATATTTACAAACGTTCTAGCTGTTTTAAAATGTTTGATTACTTTTGCAAATTATTTTACTATGATTAGTATGGGCTAATTTGTTTTCAGTGCGTCATGTTTAGTATATTATCTATGTTTTCATTTTATTATATTAAGTATATTCTGTTTTTTGTGGCATGTTTAGTTTATTCTTCGTTTTTATTTTAATATATTAAGTATATTATACTCTGTTTTAAGAAACAAACTGATTTATTTGCACGTTTAGAAGAAAAAACTTTGCTGTCTTCAGAAAACAGTTTATACATTAATACTGAAAGCCATATTTGTTGTAGTCAAAAAACAATATGCTGCAGCAGACATCTAAGGAAGACTAAGTGATTAAGCTTCAAAAAGCCCAAGACTACAATGTGTAGAGTTTTCAAGATTAAACTGAGGCTGTGACTTCACAGGGCGACCAAACGGAATTCAACAAGTGCCGAACAAGTGTATTAAGATAAGTGTTAAATGGCGGACAGTGCAACACAAGTGCTCATCCGCAATTGTACTGGAACTAGCGACATCTGCTAAAAGGTGGACCACAAAACACGTGCTCATCAGCAATTGTGTTAGAGAAAGAGACATCTGCGAAAAGATCAACTACAAAGCACAGCTGCACACAAACAAGTGACTGGAATCACAGACTTATGGGGGAAGGTAGACCACGAAGCACAAGTACTCGCCAACAGACGTACCGGAGGAAGACAAGAAAGAAAGAGCGCCTAGCAATTTCTTCGAACACAAACTTGCAAAACAAAATATAGCAGATGGTGGCCGAGGATTTGAGGAGGAGGGGAATCATCGTTGGTGGTAGGAAGGGAACAGCACGATCGTTTTCCCAGTCATTGTCAAAACATCTATACCCCGGAGAGCTAATGTGTGATGAATAGTACCCACAGAGTAAGCTAGGTTAACGAGAACGACAATTACGATATAATTACATAAGTACAGCTATATAATTAAACAAAGGCTAACTTCAACAAATTGCAGAAATAATGTTGGCATTTCCAACTACCGTTTGAACCGGAATTAATGCATGGCCACACACAATTATATCAGACAAATACTGTACCCCACCAGCTGCCCAGTTCGAGTACAAGACTTAAGAGGTCCGCCCTGTTTTTATTTTCGTTTACATGAGCTCGATTCTTAGTTCTCCCATCACTTTTAGTTTCTTTTTTGTGACTTTTTGAAAATTGCTTGAATTTCGTGCATACTTAAGTATTTACATCACGTGCATCGTTATGTTGCCATTCAGGTAAACAACTCGCTTGGCACACAGTTTACACTATTCGACAGTCTAGTCAATCACCTTGAAATATTCCGTAGTATGTGCAGCGCCTTGACATTACCTATATGCTAGTAATATAAGGGTTTTGTAAGTCAAGTTTGAAACTGAAAAGTAAATCGAAGTGAGTCTCCCAAAACTGTGGTCTTTGTTTTGTTTTCGGCACTCTGTATCAACATGACATTTGGCCAGTGTATCAATAAGATGAAATATTTCCTGTCTGTATCAGTTTATATGCTTTACATCGATGTGATGCCTCGAAGAAAATAATTTGATGTAAAAATGAGGCTTCATAATTCTGAACATATAAGCACATTCCAGGTAATGTATGAAAAGTATAGAAAATAGTTGTTATAACATATATATATATATATGCTAGCAATGGATGTGATTAGCTATGGTCTGAAACACTATCCCTGCTATCTCATCGATACAGATTTTTTTAAAAATTTAATGTTTAAATTTTATTTCACCGCATACTGATGTGTAGCCAGTGAGACCAGGCCAGGTTAGAGGTCTCGACTGTGGGCAGCACCTCAGAAGGTGGAACTAAAGACTCACACTGCGGGCAGCAAATAGGAGAATGAAATAATGCTGCTCACTGTTAAACATCTCTCCTCCCCTTCACCGACAGTCTCTACACCTCTCTTGCAAGTTGGGAAGTCATTTGAAGCGGCTTATTTTGCTCCCTCTGGAAGCTTCATAACCATCCTCGAGGAAAAATGTATTAGGTATAAAAGTATTGCAATTCCAGAAAGCAGCAAGGTTGTGCGTGCAGTCGCCATGATGCACGGGCCATCGCCAGCGTGCAAAGGACTCGGAAGTGCGATTCTAATAATGCAACAGCCACTTTTAAAAGCACGCGCAATTTACTTTTTGCTTTGCAACCACCTGGAGGCCGTATTCATCAACAGAGGTAACCAGGGTGACCCTAGGTTACTGTAAACGTTGAGTGTCCTTGTAATTGGAAACAGGCGCAGACCTTAGAGGCGGATGACTTACTTCCGATCCACAATTGGTTACAGAAAGGCTTGGGTGGGCTGTAGGTATTGAGCGAAGGGTAAATCCGACCGAGGGCAGGGTATCTCTGGTTCATAGCTATCCCCCCACCCCCACCCCCCGTGATGGAATGGTAGGGGCAGGAAGGGCGGCTACGAGCAATTTTGTTACGGAAGTAGCCTCGACATTGCCAGGCCAGCTGGAACAGGTGCCATCTCTTTACTCCTCCGAATGATGGTGTACGAAGTAAAACTTGACCCGACAACAGTCGCTTGCACATCCTGGTATCTCCTACCACACATCACGGCTGACCTTTTCAACTTTTCGTCTCACAACTAGCGTTGCGGGCAAAATTATATTGCGTCTGTAGCCATGGCAACCGCGAGTTTGCCTGGCGCACAGTCCTGTTAAAGTGCCAGCGAGAATGGAATATTTGTAAAATAAAAAAAAATGAGAACTTTAGGACAAGTGTTGAACGTTCGATTTCCACATACTTCAGAACAGGAAGGTCGGTACGAAAGGGTCACCGGAGAAGATATTATTGTCACTGCAAATGGTACATAATTTATGATGTTTGTTGATAATTTATTTTATTAATAATTGTTTAATAATTCCCACATGATTAATGATGAACAGGAAGGAATTTGGACAATTATTAGGCACATATCGTATGTGTCGAATGAGGATGTTTTAAAAGAGACATCATGGTTTAGGGCGAAAAATCAGGTCAGGTAAGTCACAAAGTTCTTCACTGTCAACAACAAAAAAAACCGAGAGCTCAAAATGTCTGACCTAACAGATACCAATCACTATAATTGTAATCGTCTATAATTGTATCAATCTTCTATGTATGCCAACCGCGCGCGCGCGCACACACACACACACACACAAACAAACAAACAAACGAGCAGCACACAGATATACAAACAGAAAAATCAATACCTATGCATACATACAAACACGCCCACCAACACAAACTTTGTACGCAGACACACACATGCATCATCACCATCATCATCATTGAATAATTCGTGACTGCTATCAGCAGACGACCAGTCCTACTGGTCTGCTGGTCGTCGGAAAGAAGAACTGGATAGACAGGGCTCGCCGTCTGTCTTGAGATGGGGTGAGCAAACCTTGCACGGAATGGAGAGTCTAATCTTTTATGGTCGCCACCCAGTTCTTCCACTGTTTACCTCAGAGTCGACCGCCGTCCAAGGTACACCGACAGACCGGTCCTAAGGTGTCGATACACACACACACACACACATGCTTGCAAGCTGAGGGACACTGGATCATACGCCAGAGACGCTGTACGAGTCAGAAGTTACATTCAGGATTAACCCCATCCACCATTTTTCCGACAACCAGTTCGGATAGACCGCCATAGGTCAACCGGTACCGACAAAATAAATTGAAAGAATGACGAATAACCTCATATATTTCTCGCAAAATAAGATTTCAGTAGCTAAAAGGGTTCGTTGTCACGTTTTGTTTCGTATTTTTATGGTATGATGCACAGCTTTGCAGGTTATATCCCGTGGTTCTCTGCAATTTCCCGTCAAACAGTTATCATTTATCAAATATTATTTATCCCCTGTACTTTCTTAACCTCAGAGCAGCTCCATGCATTCGTGTATTTCACGTTAAAACTTAATGAATTATGTAGAGTGGCAGCATATAAGAGTAGATTTTTGTTTGTCCATGAAGGTTTAACAGTTTCACAAAGTGTTAATACAGCAATTTTCTGTCAGAACTCGATGTCATAATAAAAAGCTTTAAACACGGATGTCCAGTAACAGAAATATACAAAAACGGAAATGTATAAGATGTTTTTATTGCTTAATCTTATTTGGACTACTTCTCGAAAGTTTCTCTTTGATCACATCGCCAGTAAATAATTATTGTCCTTTATAAATTTTAAATTAAACAAAACTAGTAGGAAAATATTTCTCGTTTTTTGAGATACAAATTTACTCTGAGATTCTCTTAAAAAAATTACATAAACTTAAATAATCCCTTTTAATTTATATTTTGACAAAACGAAAAGAGAAATATATATTTATACCTCTTTATATAAATGTTTATAGAAGTTCCAATATATAAATGAAAAAACAGGACTGTGGAACAAACATTTTTTAAAGAAGTTATATGCCTTAATGATTATATGCAAATAATTATGAACCTTCATATGATTGGCTCTCTTTGGTGTAAGTTTCTTACGTGGTCAACGAAGATTAAAACGTGAAAAATCCAGGAGTCAGCATGCAAGGGGAGCAGCCCCCCCTCCCCCAAATCCCTTGCTCCGACCGTAAAAAAGGAATGATGATCGTGTAACCTGATTTATGTCCATGCAGCCAGAGTCCAACAGGGATAGGGGCTTAGGGGACTAGGGCGCTGTTGACGCCATGTGCAGCATGGGACCAATCAATGCTGTCGAACGCCTTCGCGTAGAGAGGTCGGAGGTCCAACCGCCGTAAAACGAGCGCCCGAAGACAGGAGGTCAAGCTTCCTTGAAGTTAGCAACAAGGCGTGGGCGGAGGATGGAGGATGTTCTGCACTATTTTTGGCGTAAAGTGGGAGGAACTTTGGGCTGGGATGAGGAACAAAAATATGGCTTCTAACATACAAACAAATTTAGAGTTTGTCTTGTTTAGCGCCAAATGCTGTCTTACTGTTCTCGCTTGCTGCCACTGCATAGGTCAACAAAACGTGGGTCCAGTTTAAAAACAAAAATGAGTGATAAAAAATTTGAGGTATGCGATCGTAGCTTTTGAAATCTCTAAGGAACAGAGACAAAACGAGGCCAATCAGGCGTTGTCCAATCAGAAAGGCTGCTTTTGGGACTTCGCTGAAAAAGGAAGCCATGATGCCCTTTTAAAACCCAAGTGAACAAAGGATATTTAAAGTAGAACGGGAGAGTTTTTACAATCATAAATAGTATTTTATAACAATAAAAACCAATTGCTCTGAAAGAAGTTTTGCACTCTTACTAGCATTTAAGGGAATATTGACTCAAGCAGGTGAGATGAAAAGGGGTGGGGGTGAGTGTGAAAAGGAGGAAAGTCATCTGCAACAAGTGACAGCTTCTTTTAGTTCTTGGTTTTAGCCGTTGAGCACAAATAAGACTTTCGGTAGAAGTATAGAAATTGGGTAACAAATGGCCACAAATAGTGCGAGACACATATAAATAATAAACTTAGCGACCAAGCTGTTTCTTCTTACGAACCGCTCTCCGTAAATTGTAAATGTGGCTACCTGTGAAAGTTCAAAGAGTTAATATAAAGAGGCGCAAGAAAAGAATTATAATGGTTGCAACGATGAAGACAGATTTCCAATCACACTTTTTCGTCACGCTGTACCAGATGCAGGGGTGGGTGGTATTAATGTTTCACGCCAAGCCAGCAACCAAAGATATATCGCAGCAAAGAAGCTGGCTATGTGAAGAGGTGCCATATGCAAAGAAAAAAGAAAGTGCTAGATACGAGATTTAAACCCAGGACAAACAGTCCTCAGTGTCTTGGTGACAGGTGCTAACCGTTGTGCCACCGGACCGCCCGGGTGGAACACATAAACAAACACACACACGGAGTCAGAATGTTTCAACAAGTGGTTTTTGTATGATTCAACCATAGGTGTTTGTATAATTTAATCAGTGGTGTCTGTATAATTAAATTCGTTGTATAGTTCAGCCGGTAGTGTTTGTATAAGACAATCAGCTGTGAGCTTAGCCTTGGCTAACGGAATCAACGGTGTTTCGACTAACTTGTTGATGTTTGCATATGCCTTGATGTGTAAAGGCGTGTGTTTGTGCCAGCATATACACAAGTGGTAGAGGGCAGCCATATGGAAACAATAAATTAAAAAAAAATCATCAGGTTGAGTGAAGAATTGAGTCTGTGAAGACGAGTAGCATTTTGTATCCTCATTCTCAATGAAGGATATCAAAATCACACACACACACACACACACACACACACACACACACACACACACACACACACACACACACACAAAAGAACGGAGAAAGGCCTCGGTGCAAGCGATTTGCAGAGGAAGATGAAGTGGGTGAAAGAAGATACTGAAATACTAATGGCGAAGCTTTTCAGAAGACGCGAAGATACGCTTGTTGTAAGACACGAAGACAGTCCTTTGTAAGACACGAAGATACGCCTGTTTTAAGAATTTAAGAAGCAAAACTAAGCTTAATTTAAGACGAAAAGATTTGCCAGTTGTCACTCAAAGATACGCCTGCTGCAAGACTTGATGTAAGATGGGAAGGTAGGCCTTTTGTAAGATGAGATCAGAAACATATCGCCGACAGTGCAGGTCTTTCAAGACTTTCTTCACCTCTGTTGGACCCCAAAGCTCTGCCCAGCACTGACTGGCAGCCTGCGACCTGCTGTGATCAGACTGTCCAGAAATGAAAACTTTTTATTCGATCTGTCACGCCAGTTATTTCCAAACTAAATAGTTTGTCTGTGGGTCACAGCTGTGACCGTAATTATTAAGGTTTTGTACGTCCTCTAGTCCCCAACTGTTAAGGTGTCTGAGATGGAGGTATAACTTTCTCTGGGGTAGCTTGGGAGGTACAGCAGGAACCTCTATGCACCTCGAGGAGCTGACAGGTAACCTAATGGTTCTGATCTGGTATCATGTTCATATCTATGGCCGCTGGAGGCTGTGGCTATATACACTGGAGGAAGAGCAACCTTGGAGCCGTCAATCTCTGGGTCAGAGCTACTGACCCTCGACATTGAAACTGGCATTCGCTTGCCTTCCGTATAGGGCACCAAGCGTGGAATCCTCCAATACATTCCTCGACAATGTTTTACCTGTCATTTTTACCCTAATTAGACTATCCCAATCAGTAAGATAGCACTGCTTGATTTGGCTGCATGTAAATGTACCTGCTATCATATATGCAGTATCATCTTGTACCCCAATACTGTAAAAAGTAGAGAACCTCACCTCCACCACTATCCCAGCAATATTTAGCATTTTATGCATTATTTTAACGTTAACATTGTTTCCTACGTCTGCAGCCACTGAGTCTTTTAAACTGAGGCCCTGCATGGGGTGGTCCTCTCTAGCAACGACCCAAACTATCTTCCAAAACGCAAGCCAATCTGAAGGCCCGGCAACGGGGCAGTACAGGGGATGGAGGGGAAAGAAGGCGCGAGCTGCTGAGATCGATGGACACGGCAAAACCCTCCCATCTCCTTGGCTCCGAGCCAAGCGCTGGGTGACATCACAGCGCGTGGCCATCAGCTGTCGAGAAGGGGAGGGAGGGAGGGAGGAAGGTAGGAAGGGGAGGACGGCTTCCCCCTCCCAACTCCTCCACCCACCAGCCTCCAAGTCGTTTTCTTCCTACTCCTACTTCGAGCTTTTACAGTGTTCCCCCCTCCTTGCCTTCTACACTTCTGCTCCTCCCAGCCCAGCGTCTGACGCACGAGGAGACCCCCAGAGATAGAAATGGATATTTGGTGGACTTGAGCTCCTCCTTTTCTTTAGCATCGAAGCCATTTTTTTTTTACCCTGGAGTGGACAGTATATGTGCTTGATTTCTTAAGTAGTGTCTTGCGGAGTCGGACCTGAAAGATGGGTGGGTTGTGTTTACTTAGCATTCTGCACACTATTTATTTCGCACTATTTCACTCTCTTGGGCTTAATATTGATTTGAACAGAGAGGGGGAAAAATGCTTGCTTGTATATATATATATGTGTGTGTGTGTGTGTGTGTGTGTGTGTGTGTGTGTGTGTGTGTGTGTGTGTGTGCGTGTGAAAGAGAGAGATTGAGAGAGCAGGAAAGTGAATAAGAGAAGAAAAAGAGGAGAACTTGCATAAAAATAAGAAAAAATATTCGCTTGACCATGCAGTCCACAAGAGTTTAGAAACACGCATGGTCATCGTATTGAGACCTTTTCTGAAAAAGGCCTTGACCTTTTGACTCAGACGAGCTTGACCTCGCAAGTAAATAATAATCTTGGCGAACGGTGAAGTTCACGTGGAATGTCTGGTAACTTTTCTTTTCCTCCTCTTGTCGTCGAGTGCAACGCAAGATTAATGAGCTTCCTGGTCGAGCAGAACATGGGTACACAAAAAGCACAGAAATTAGAGACAGTTAATGAAAAAGATAAAAGAAATATAAAAATAGACATGAAAGAAAGAAACAAACAAACGAGCATGAGATAATTCTCGCAACCAGTCAGTCATCTACTCAACCTCATCCGCTGTCAACTTGAGGAACCTGGAGAAAATGCTCGGAGACCATGTAGACTAAAGGTACTGGACAATGCAAGATGATCCTTAATTGTAATTAAGCAATTAGTCCTCAAGTACACTGTTAAAAACCCTCTCGCTATAAAAGGTGCCGTCATGTAGACATTTCATGAAATGTTTTTTTGCATTTTGCACGAATGTAAACATCAGTGCAGAAAAAAATGTTTAGACTAAAAATAATCCTTCCTACAAAGTGATCAGTAGTAGTCTCTTTGACCGTGAACAAAATTTGTTTCGTTTGAAGTTTAAAGTTGTATTGAGTACCAAGTAATATTTTTTGTTCTGAGACCAGAATGATGACTAATTTTAAATTAAAACGGTAAGAGAATATCGTCAGTGACAACAATCGGAAACTGCCTTAAGTGAACAGATTTTCCAGCTGTTACAAGACCCAGAGTGTAAATCATAACCCTGGAGAATGACCTGCACTAAAACTGTTAGCCTTTAAAGCTGTCATCCGAGTCTGGGGGGCGTTGGAGAGAGAAACAAGATCAGCTTCCTGGTAAAGAATGTGGGTATACAAAACTACGCCCAAGTAAGAAACACAGATAACGAAATATAGAAATAAATAACTAGTGAGAGATAAGAAAAAGAGACAGAAAGAGAGAGGCCTTTCAAAAAAAACCCCCAAACAAATAGACTTACAAAGAGGCTTATGTTTCAAGTGTTTTAATGTCGATCTAAACTAAGCATCATTGTCCAAACGAGATGCTTTATAACAGGAGATGAAATATTCTGAGTAAAAAGCAGACTTCAAAGTGTCCAATATCATGTTCTACAAAAGGCAAAGATCCAAGTGGAGAACAATGCCCTCAGACAAATGGCGGGTTTTATGGCCACATTCGTACAGCTCAGCTGTCTGTCTTAGAAAGGTTTATGGCAGTGTACTCGACATAAGACTCTGTACTGGGACTCAGTTTCCAGAGAACAAGACAAACAGATTTAAAGGGGTTTTTTCTGGGAGACACAAAAGTGCATAAAATAAGGCAAATTGATTTTTTCCCCGAGAACATCATGTTCAAGTATCGTTAACACTTGTCTCTTGCAAGTACCTGTAACACTTGTGTGTTGCAGAAACCTGTAATACCTGTCTGTTGAAAGTACCTGTAACACTTGTGTATTACAAGTACCTGTAACATCTGCCTGTTGCAAGCACATGTAACACTTGTGTATTGCAAGTACCTGTAACATCTGCCTGTTGCAAGTACCTGTAGCACTTGTGTGTCGTATGTACCTATAACACCTGCCTGTTGCAAGTACCTATAACACTTGTCTGTTGCAAGTACCTGTAACACTTTTTTGTTGCAAGTGCCTGTAACACTTGTGTGTTGCAAGTACCTATAACACTTGTGTTACAAGTACCTGTAACATCTGCCTGTTGCAAGTACCTGTAGCACTTGTGTCGTATGTACCTATAACACCTGCCTGTTGCAAGTACCTATAACACTTGTGTGTTGCAAGTACCTGTAACACTTGTGTATTGCAAGTACCTGTAACACCTGCCTGTTGCAAGTACCTGTAGCACTTGTGTGTCGTATGTACCTATAACACCTGCCTGTTGCAAGTACCTATAACACTTGTGTGTTGCAAGTACCTGTAACACTTGTGTGTTGCAAGTACCTATAACACTGGTCAGTTGCAAGTACCTGTGACACTTGTCTGTTTCGAGTACCTATCACACATAATAGTTAAGAATGATGTTGAGTTAACTACAATTAGCATGTTTACAAAAAAATGTCAAACCGTAAAAATTAAGGTCTGTGTTTTGGAACGTTGAAACTTGAGCCACCTTCTAGGGACACTGTCAGCGAAGAACACATACAAATAAGCACAAGGGCTGTCCCTACAAAAAACACCAGTTCCTTATATTAGTTAATTCGTTAATATTCTTTGGTACGACGGAGGAATGTTTACAAATCACATAATTACAAACCGTCATAACACTGGGTGTAATTTAGAGTAAGATAATTGCTGCCAGCCATCTGGTTAGGGACAGAAGGGCAAAGGCGAGCATGCAGAGCGAGGAGGTAGTGGAAGAGTCTAGTCACACTCTAGTGGTTAGTATTTGGGAAATGTTGTCAACGTGGCCCTGATGGCAGCCCAGTGGAAACAGCTGTTTCGACACCGAAACGTGTCTTTTAACAGAAACGGTAATGGAAGGTGTAAAAGCATAAAGCGACAAATATCGTAAACAAAGACACGACCTATTTGGATGATGATGATGATGATGATGATGATGATGATGATGATGATGATGATGATGATGATGATGATGAAGTCTTTTACAGTCAGGAAGGACTAATTATTCTATAGTTTATTCAACAAAAATTACTTGAAATATTAGCAGACAGTTCAACGTACTTACTACGTGAGTGGTTCATTTAGCTTCCAATAAAAGAATTTGAACTGTATTGTTTTTAGCCTTCATGAACTGTAACCGTTTTGTAAGACTTTTTCCCGTGTTTTCAGTATTCATGCTCTGCATCATGCTTTTATAAAGGTTTTATGAAAAGTTGATCTTCGAGGTACATGGAGGATTTTTATGAAACGGTTGTAACGTCAGTCCCAGGATTAGCGTCACAAGGGAAAGCGGATAGCCGAGTGGATATGAGAGACGCGCCGGTTCGATACCCGTATGGCGCGTCACATTTCTTCCGACAGACTAAGATGTCAAGGATGGATACCTGACTTCAAAGAGAGTTGGGTAAGGTAAGGTAGCGAGGGAGAGGAGACGGGCACCGACCTCGATAAAAGTGAGGTTTCTAACACCTCGCTCCCCTCTTTTACTTTTTACCGTTAGCGTGAGAGTTCCTGTTACTCGAAACCGACGCAGACTAAGAGGCTACAAAAGGTTTGCTAAGGCTAAAAGGCAGTGAGCAGAAATAAGCGAACCCTGGGGGTAGGGATGTACTTCTGCTTTATAACTACGACCCCAGTAAAGCAGGTGATAAGGGTGTATAAGGGATGCTTCGATTTATTGATATAAATCGGAACTGATCATGCTTCAACTGCAACACACACACACACACACACACACACACACACACACACACACACACACACACACACACACACACACACACACACACACACAAATACGCTTTACAAATTCGCGCAGTTTGTCACCAAACAGTAGCAAATTCTGTAACTGAAAATGTCAGCCGCAAGCCTGGGGTAGGACCGGGCTAAATGACATGACATTTTTATAGCCTGTTTAATAGGTCTGACATTTGGGCGGCAATAAAAGGTCCTTAATCAGCAAATTTTCTATTTAACTCAGGTCGTCACCACCAGTTTTCATATGACTCCTCACATTCGACGCAAGATGGAGATACAGTTAAACTCCATCGTAAGCTGCGTCTTCAACCAAAATTATATTTGCATTTAGAGGCTCAGAAGAAGAAAAATTAACTGGAGTATAAATGCGATCTCAAAGAAGCCTCCAAAATATCAACAGAATGTGTAGACCTCACAGTAAAGAATAGGAGGTGTGGGACTGAAATGGCGCATATACGCCAGAAATCTCCACAACATCTGTGTCGCAAGAAATATTGTCAAAAATTTCTCATTGGAAACTTATTATTCCGCTTTTTAGTTGAAAAACAATCAGCACCAGAGAGGAACGAAGGTTTACGAAGAAAATGGTGCGAAAGTCGTAAAAGGGAAATCTCGTCCGGACTTGCCTAGAGAATGAAATTGTTCAAAACAAATATGGATCTGGGTATTTCACCTACGATAGCTGTCTGACCATTTTGTTGTATCATGTGCATGTTGCTGGCAAAACATCCTTGGGCACCGCTCCAGCTGAAGGCTCTAACATTCTTTTTCAAAAAGCTGACACAGGTCCACGGACGAGACAAAATAACAGAGGTCCCACACTGACACAGGTCCACGGACGAGACAAAATAACAGAGGTGGGACCTGTATCAGCTTTTGGTGTGTCCTGATGAAAAGTACCTCCGTTTAGTTCCGTACTGGATCCTTCTTCTACCTCTGCGCCATTGCGCTTTCACCTAAGGACATCTTCAACCGTCTCCGTAGCCTGTTCTTCAACTTCGTTTTACTGGACTGTGTCCAATTCGTTGCAAATTTAACTTTTTTTCGATCTACGGACCACGTGCTTCCTTGCGATATTTTTCGCTGATCTGTGCGTGTAGACGACGTGGACTACACATTCACAATAATATGAGTGTCTTGTGCCATCACCCCCCACCCCCGTGGACTTTCTAGACTGCTATTCTGTTCACTAATGCCTTCCTCAGTGCCAGGAAACGAAAAAAAAATTGCCCTAAGATGTTTATGTAAATGACATCTTCCTGCTGTCGTCAAGTGTTCAAACTTTTTTTTTTTTCGTCTTGACTGCGAGATCTTTCTCCTACACTTTGATGTTGTGTTGATGCATCTCTACATTTCTCGTCGTGTTTTGGTTTATGTCTGCAGGCAGCGTTCATTTTGAGTCTATGTTTGTATATATTTCGCTTTCAAAGCGCACAGAGCTATTTTTAATGTAAGGAACGCTCTATAAACATCTCTTTTCTTCTTCCTCTCTTCCTATCATCATAAAAATCATCATCATCGTCGTCGTAGTCGTCATCGTCGTCTACAAATCGACCTGTGTCCAGCAACTTTGATCTCGAATCCCATAAGCTCCGTTCCGTGATCACACTGCTTCTTTTATACATATTCAACAGCCTGTCGCTAAAGGTCTTGGTGGGTTGGGTGTATCAATCGATGCAGTCATTACTGGAGCCACTAGTGTCCAACGAAATTAGAAACTATTTATACCAGACTCAAATGATAAAATTTTTCACTATCACCTGGAAAGAAGTGGAAAACCTTTCTAACAGATAGAACATTGATAATGTGCACGCATTTTAAATATGATGGCTTCCTTTTTAGTTTTTAGTTAAAATGTTGAGCATCATTTGGGTCACAACTGAGTTAGATGTCACTTTGAGGGCGCTCATCTCACATCTGATCAAGAACGACATCGTTCCCTTACTTATTTGCGAGTTGGAGGGTGCTTCAGCTCTCGTCTCAAGACCTCCAAAGGCTGAGGTCATGGGGTCAAGAATGGGCGACCGTCCTCTTTTCGCGAAGCCTCATCATCTATGGCTCTGAGCTGAACAGCGTGTCGAACCTCCCTCGTTGATTGGTTTGTCAGGAAAGTGGTGATGTTCGAGTGGCGATGTTCGAGTGGTGATGTGCGAGTGGCGATGTTCCACTATGGGAAGGGTTGACGAAGGGGGAGGAATTCAGGATACCCTGGAGAAAACCGCCAGCGGCCGGCCATACAACGTGTGGACCCGAGATGAGATATGAACCCAGAAACGTACGGACCCCACCCAACTGGAGTTTTTCCACCGTGCTGATGGGTCACCCCCAGCGGTCTTCCTATCCACAAATCTTTGTTATTATATTATAAGGATGATTTGCGGAAGTGTAAAAACAGTTCTGTGTAAAGTGTGAGTCTAAAATATGTGGTCTTCATTTCCTTTATTTTGCATTGCATGTTAGCTGGCCATTTCATAAAAAAACTATCAAAAAAACCCAAAACAAACAAACAAAAACAAAAATAACAAAAATAAAATCACAAAAAAGTGAAATAAAATGCAGAATAGGTAAGCAGAAGGTTTTGGTGGCAAAATACAGCTACAATTTTTGCAGTCCTTGTTTGCACGTTTGTCCATTAACGTTTAAGAAACGATGTTTGTAGCAAAAAGACGGAACATCGAATAGGTCATAACAAAAAATAATGTTATCGTCATGAGCAGAGCTTAACAACATGTCCCTGCAGCCAGGGGAGGGTGGACATGACCCGGACGTCTCGCCCCCTTGAACTGACCCTCCTGTCAATCATGAGCTTGCCCCTACTTTGTTAATTTTATTTAATTTTTGTTTTATCTCTACCCTACCTGTGCTTGTGTGTCTCTATTTACTTCCCACCCACCCCATTTTTTTATTTATCTCTTCTGTTTTTACCGTCCTTCTACCTTTCTGTTATTTTTTACTCCTCCTTCTTTGTCACCACACTTTCTTGTCTCTATCAACATTCCCTATTTTTGTTGTACAGTTGTCCCTTTCTCAGTAAAAAGGTAAAGGGTAAAGGTCATCCCATAACCTTTTCAGGTCGTAGGGGAGTGAGGTGTTAGAGACCCCACTTTTCTCGGGGCCAGCTTTTACATGAGGGTGGTGCCAATCTCCTCTCCCTCGCTGCCTTACCTTCCCCAACCCTCTAAGGAGTCAGGTACCCATTCCCGTCAGCTGGGTCGACTGGAGGAAGTTTGCTGCGCTTATCGGGAATTGAACCAGCGCGCTCTCGGTTCAGAAGCCAGCTCTCTAACTACTCGGCCATCCGCTTCCCCTTCCTTTCTCAGTGGTATCCGCCGGTGTTCTGGTTTCGTCCCCTGTGTGTGTGTGTGTGTATAAAAGGTACATTTGATGCCTACCTTAAAAAAAAATCAGTGTTTGTGGGATAGCGCTCTGAGCCTGTGTTTCGGGGGTAGAATGTTGTATAAATGTTAGCGATACCTATTACTGTCTGTCCTTCCTCTTTCCTCTCACATCTCTAATTTCAGCTTCGATCTTCCTTCTCTCTTGACATTTTTCCTTTGTTTTTCATCTGTATTCCTATCCTGTCCCTATGTCTGGCCTTACTACTTTCCTTCTCGTCTTTCTGCTTTCTTTATCTTCCTTCTATTTTTGCGTCTGTCTGTCCTCACTCGTGTTGCCTCCGTCTGTACTCTCCCTCTTGTACCTCTCGCTGTACCCTCAGTTCTGTACCCTCTCTCTGTACTCTCTATCTTTTACCCTCACTTTTGTACTCTCTCTTTGTACTCTCAATCTTGTTGGCACTCGCTGTACAATCTCTCTGTATTCAATCTCGTACCCCATCTCCCTCAATCTCTCTCTATTTATCCTTCATCTTTGTCAGGTATCATTGTTATTGACTGTATCGTGAGTAAGCTTAAATTTTATCAGGATTATTGTGGAAGAACGAAAGAGCGTGAATGACGTCAGTTGTTCGGAAGACGTCTATGGGTGATGTAAAAAAGTGAAGGAAATGACGTGAGAGAGATAGATTCCCCCTCTCCGGACAATCGCTTTAAATTCCCTCTATGTATTCAATCTCGTACCCCTTCTCTCTACTATCTTTTTGCCTCTCTCTTGTCTTGTCTCTTCTTCTACTCTTTCTTTGCTTTGTCCGTTCATCTACCCAAAGAAGCAAACGCATTCGTTTCCACGCATGACGGAGCCAGAAGTCTACGCAGTTCTATCTGCTGAACGCACGTGCGCCTCCACAAAACCCTCCTCCTCCTCCCTTCCAGCCCTCTCGCTCTCGCACCCTTTCTTCTTTTCTTTCTTTCGTACGAAACAACGCAGCGAATCATTGATTGGAGGAGTCGATGGGACTGGCGATGCTCGATACAATGGAACGCATGTGTACCTCCGACGGCAAGCGCGGTCTGGCTGCCATGGCAACCGTCAGCTGACTCCTAGCGAGCGACTCGGCAACAAGAGGCGATGAGAAGGGAGGACGATATCAGATATCGGCGTCTGTGCAAACAGGCGGGCGGACTCCCAGGCATCCGAGCTGCTGGGGCAGTGAATGTATCCGTCAACCAAAGAAATTAAACATAACGACAAGAGTAGGTAAAAAGAACGGGTACGTTCCAAAAACAAATTTAAGACAAAACAAAACAATTCAAAACAAAAAAAGGCGAACAGCAAAACAAAACCCAGGTTGATTGATTTCATGTGTTTTATGGGTCACGGTAGCGTGCAGGTGCGTGGTTTGAATTCAGGGCCTCGGTTGGGAGATTAATCAGGTCTCAGTATGTGAACGATTCCCTCCTTTTATCGTCTGACAACGCTTAGTGGGTTTTTTTTTCCCTTGAATGTACTCACTCTTTAAAAGGACAATGACCGTGTGAAGACTAGTCTTTTCTCTTAACCTTCCCAACATTGTTGTCATCAACTTTGTAGCAGAACTTGTCAGTTGCCTCACTTTACTGTCCACTTTTTTTTTCAAATGCGATGCAACATCGTAATAAAATGCTGATGCATTTTGACATCAGGTATTTTGATTGATCGATTGATCGAATGGTTGTTTGATGATTTATTGCGGAAGCTCCATTTGCCAGGACCCTGACCATACTCTCGGGTGTTCGATTTGTTAGCGCGTGCAGAGTTTGTTAGCGCGTGCATGACCCGATGAGGACAAGACGTCACGCATCACTCACTTTTCAGGTGAGCTGCCTTAGCTTGTATAAACTGCTTGCGTGAGTTAATCGGGAGACCACCGCTGCCGCCTACAGCAGCAATTTCCATTATGCTGGAAAAGAATATGAAAGGAGAAGAAACAAGAGTACCCAGAGTACAGGTGTACCCGGAAAACACCCGGCAAGCGGTCATGTAAACAAATGCCGCATCCTGAGATAGTTATGTTTTAAGCCCGAGGTCAGATCTGAACCCAGGAACAATAATCCTCTCTGTGTAAGGAATGCTTTATGATTGGGTTACCAGCAAAAAATGGCCTTCTGTTGACTGTGCAGGACTGTTGTGCAGTTAGTTAGGTCTGTAATGGGGTGGGCTGTTTCTAGCTGTTCATAACGAGTATTGATCCTGTGACACCAGTCACAGTCTTCCAAGGCATTCAGTCTCCCGACACCAGCAACAAACATTTCTTCTTTTTTCTTAACTTCCTAACAGCCTTCCTTCTCTCATCCATCTCCCCATCGTGATGTCCAGGTCCAGCCCCTCACTTTAGGAATTCAAACCTTTATGCGACTTCAGACTTCCTTAGAGTCAATCATCTCTAATCTGTTCATACAATCTGTGATTATAACCCAGGTAACCGCTAATACAGTCTCTGATTACCCTCCGCACAATAGGCTCATACAATTTTTAATTACAATCAGCGCAATCTTCTATAATAACTGACTATAACCTGCTCATACACTCTATCATTACTATTCATGTAACCTACTCATGCAATCTCATTATAATACACGCAATTTGTTTGTGTAATAATT
The DNA here is from genome assembly GCA_004794655.1 of Marisa cornuarietis. NCBI lineage: Eukaryota > Metazoa > Mollusca > Gastropoda > Architaenioglossa > Ampullariidae > Marisa > Marisa cornuarietis. Next base: position 101,099 of record SMMW01000572.1, read on the forward strand.
GATTCTAATCCACGTAATCACACCATTTGACTCTCAATAGCTCTCACCACCCGTATGTGTTCTTTCGAAACACAACTACATAACCGAAACTCTGAAAAAAAGATTGAGAATTAATTGAAAGCAAGTATTTTAGTAAAATGAATTTTTGTTTTAGTCGCTGTGCGCCTTTGAATGTATGGGCTAATCGTCTATAATGAGGCGTTTGGCTATTATGAACACCACGAGCTTCCTTGTCAGAGGAGGGTATATATGTTTTATTATTATTATTAAGAAGAAGAAGAAGAAGAAGAAGAAGAAGAAAGAAGAAGAAGAAGAAGAAGAAGAGGTGTAATCAGTAGCTTGTAACTTGCTGGTAGAAGTGCATATTGAATGGAACAACTGAGAACAGACACAAGGCTATCAGGTGATTACAATGTTCAAGGTAGTTGGAAAGATAAAAGTTCTAACTCAATTTTGCACCATTGTTGTTGTTGTTGTTATTGGAACGCGTTGTCCTTTTACTACTGTTATCTACAACATTTATCACCTCCACGGAGAGCGAGAGACAGAAACAGCCCATAACAACAGATCATCCACTGTCTTGATAACAGGAGCTTTAGCTACTGTGTAATCCAGCCACTCAGACAGACAGACAGACAGACAGACAGACAGACAGACAGACAGACAGACAGACAGACAGACAGACAGACAGACAGACACTATAACAAAATGACAGGGAGTGTAAGAAAGAAGTAGTTCCAATGACCAGACAGTGTTGTCAAGGGATGACAATGTGCATGCACAGCACTGTACACGGATGACACTGTATCATCTTCGTGCTGCTCGTGCAGGACGATGACAAAGGCAGGTCGATGCATCAAGCTATACGTTACTTCCGGTTTTCTGAGCGTATAAATTGCATGGCTGCGCGCGGAGCGTGAGTTATGGGATGTCCCGAGTGGCCATGGGCATCAGAGAGGTTTGAATATTCATGCGGAGATAACTGGAATAACCTACACGCGGCTTATCGCAGAATGCACCTGAGGACGAGGGCTGGCACATCCACGTGGATGTCGCTGCAGCCGGATGCATGCCGGTACAGTCAAGATGGTGGCAGTAAAACGTTTTCCTCCTGTCAGATGTACGTTTGTAGATTCAGGGTGGTGACACAAGTACAGATGTACAGTCAAGCTTTTTCACTCTTGTCAGATGTACACCTGGCAGTCAGGGTGAAGCAGGGTGACCGTATATACAGATATTAAAACATTTTGTGGGGTAGTGGGTACACCAGACATTATTTGTACGCAAACAATACCCAACATATGTATACCTAAGAAACATACACACATACATATATACACACATACCCACCACAGAGAAATGCACAGAAGTACTCAGAGAGAAAAAAAGAGGTATAAATAGAGAGAACAGGAGTTAGACAACAGAAAAATGTTTGTGAGAGGAACCTGCATGTTAGATAACTGATACTAACGTCCACAAAAGAATTCTGCTTGAGGACGTTTAACGAGTGATGTCTACCAGTCTTAACAGTGCAGGCTGCTGATGAGAGGAAGATCTTTGGGTAATTTTAAGATAAAATGGAGCTCATTTCAGCGATGTTTGCGCCACATGACCTAACAGGAAGGCAGCATATTTGCACGACAACTGGTCTCAGGATATTGTACTGGGAAAAGGATGATGATGATGATGATGATGATGATGATGATGATGATGATGATGATGATGATGATGATGATGATGATGATGATGATGATGATGATGATGATGATGATGAAAGAACACATATCATTTTATCTTATCATTTTGTGTTGTCCTTCCTTGGTAAAAAATAAGAAACCTTCATGTTCTGCCTTTTCTACTGCCTTGGTAAATAAAGAACTCTCCTTGCCATTTTCTCTTTTATTATGATTATGGGTGTATTTCGCTTGCTGCCAAATTTTCCCTGATATTACAAACATTGATTCTGCTTTAACGCAAATACCATTGAAGCTTCACGTACATGTTAACAACTGTCTAAAAAATATTTTTAGATTGTGTCTAAGAATGATCGGGGTCTGCTTTATCAATACCGCCAGCTTTAAGATTTTATACTTGATGAGTTCCTATCATTGAAACACCCATACCTAATCATCAAAGAACTTGTAAGGACACAGTGTAGATTACCTGTATGGACTGCATCCTACGAAGTCCGACCTACCCACAAAGCAAAGCGCCAGGAGCTGTAGCCAAAAGGAGTGGACCTTAGCATCCAGTTCTGGGGAACCAGAAACAACCTCCACCTGTAGTTGTGGGAATTATATTTATTCCATTGAACGCTTTTAATCGTGTTTTAGTTTTATTGTACTGTATCTGATTTGTCTCCTGAAATGACATGAGCATTGCCTAGCTTCCATTGATGAGGGAACACGACAGGAAACAAAATAAGTGTTTAAGTATGCGTTCTTTCCTTCGTCTTTTCTGTCTCTCCCGCCCCTCTCTCTCGGTCTCTTTACTACACCCCTTCTTTTGTTTGCTTCTTGATTGAAGTCCCCCTCTTGAAACCTCTCTCCCCTGATGGGACCATGGGACAGATTCCTAGAGAAGTCGAGTGAAGAAGACGACAGACAGCCAGTACCTCCTGTTGATAAATTGATCTCACTGCTGTGGGTTGATGATGTCACATCACACCCTTCCCTCCACTTTACCCTAGGGGTATCTACTAGAGGAAAGCGGCAGGAAATTTTAAAACAGAGGCGATTTATGTCTTCTCTCACTTGTGTACCAGTTGTTTCTCCCAAGAGTTTCCACACACACACACACACACACACACACACACACACACACACACACACACACACACACACACAAATATTGTAGTATAATGTATGTAGGAACTTATTCGTTTGCTATTTTTGTAAATAAGTATTTTTTTCAAATTATAGCAATCACAGAAAGGTCTAATGCACAAACTGACAGAAAATTACACAGAGACATACAGCAAGCGAGCGCGAGAGAGAGAGAAGGGGAGAAAGAGAGTGACGTGGACATGTTGACAGGTAGCAATGAAGGTAAACATTCATGGCGGGATACATAAGAAACACAGGCTTTAAAAAAATTGCGATGTGGCTTTGTTTAGGATCGTCTCCTGCAGTGCGATCCGGTCACGCAAAGGGTCAAGCACTTGCCACCAGAGCAGCGATGATCGGCTGCCCTGGGTTCTAATCCTACCTCGGGCACGCTTTTTTCTGCTTGTGACACCTGATTACAGGGCCGTGATATAACATTAATTCCCGGCTCCCACTTCTCTAAAACAAACGATGAGTTGCACTTCATGCATGTGCCTAACGTTCATCTGTCTGCGATCTTGACACCGGACGATGAACATTCACTTTGAACTTTGACTGGGCTTTTGCATTAGTAAAGAACTGGGCTTTTACACCTGTGGGGGGGGGAGAACCCTGGGCTTTGAACTTTGTATAGAACTGTGTTTTGAAATTTATAAAGAACTGTCCTTTGGAGTCTGTCAAGTACTGTAGTTTCACATCTGTAGGGATTCCCGTGCTGCAACTTGCATGTCTTGTTCTTATCAGACGATCCATGCTACGAAATGTAGAGAACATTATTTTCAGAGGTCCTACCTCACTGTTTCCAATGACTTCAGCTAAACGTTTATCATTGTAGAGTAATTCGTGCGATGAAAGTAAAAAAATTATTACATTAAATAGCTCCATTTTTGAACCCCAGTGTATTCAGTGTTTGTGTGTGAGTATGTGTGTGTGTGTGTGTGTGTGTGTGTGTGTGTGTGTGTGTGTGTGTGTGTGTGTGTGTGAATGTAAATGTCGCTTACCGACTAAAAGACAAGACCTTGTCCTCAAACCACAAGGCTCATTAGACGAAATGGTCAAACAGAACTGAAAATAAAGCATAGGAAACGCTTATCTGTCAAACCAGTCCAGTAAACCAAGCTAATGGCATCAGTCACAGCTGACATGACACTTTTACTCACGGCCTGTATGAAATGAATTTAATCGTCTCGACCAGTTCTCGCAAGAAATCCCAGCTGCGCAAAAACCCGAAAAAACATCTCATGCGACTACCACCACCACCACCACCACCACCCCAACACACACATCACCCCACCCGGCCATTTCTCCACTTTAGTTACAATGTCAGTTTTGCCCTTCTTTCCTTTCTGAAAAGACCTCCACAACAAAGTTTTTTTTTCGGCAGGAGGCTCCTGTGCTTTAACTTATGCCGGAGGGGAAGCCGAAGTCCCCACCTCCAAAATCCTTCACAAATCGATCGAAGGGAAGATCCGTTGGCTCAGTCTTGTGAACAGTTTTGCACGACCTCTTCCCAAGATGCCGGCACGGCAGACCCGTATCGGCAGCCCCCAGACTTCCTTAAGCCCTGCAGAAAGCATTCGTCTTTCAGCGCGGAATTTTTGTCGTTTTATGTAACTCGTCCCACGGATCAGTACAGTTCCAACAAGAAAGCCGATCCAATATGTATGGAAATGTTCTTTCGTCAATATTACGGTACATGATGGTGAACGGGGATGAGGGTGGGTGGAGAAAGGATGGTGATGGTGGTTGTAGTAGTGGTAGTTGTGGTGGTGGTGGTTGTAGTGGTGGTGGCGTGCTGGTGGGGGGGGGGGGGAAAGCGTCTGGCTCTCGCCTGTGGTTCGAGGTATCGATCCTAGATGTACAAGAGCTCAGGCGAAGTCTAGGAGGGGTTTGCGTGATGCTAAAGCATGAGCCTATAGCGCTGCTAAAAATAGCTCCTGTGTAAGTGGCGAAGAAGAAAGGGATGCTGACAAGTAGCCGGGCGAGCGATGGAAACAGGATACAGGAGGGACACCCACAAGCTTACAGGCCGAGTCAAACCAATGTACAAGGGATCCGGACAATTACAGCGACAACAACAGCCGCAAGCATCACCAGTACCAGCAACAGCAACTCTTGTTCGTTTTAAACATGTATGCACCACCTCGCTCAACGTTGCCGAAGATAAGGTCAAAGGTCTCGCTATATACACGAGGCTTCGGGCGCCGCCAGACATTAGCATGTTGATGGGTACGGGGCTAGGTTTACAGACAGAATCTGTGAGTGACCCGTCTTCCAATGCATTGCAACCAACCATTTGCCTTCACCCCTTTCTCAGGATGTAATTATAAAGTGCATTCAAATCTTGATAAACTATGACTGTTTGTCTTTATCTTCTTCTTTGGTCTCTTGGGGATGCAACTTTTTCCGAAAAACATGACTATAAAAATCACGATGAATAGAATGTCGAATTTTTGACATTACATTTGTATGCATATGAGACCAGCTATCATAATATGATATTATGGTCATAACTCTTTCATTGGCTGCAGCTTTGGCAACGAACAATCCTGATTCCCAGGACGCTGACCTATTTAACACTCTGATGTTTGCCGGCGTGTATTTCGAGAACTGAAGAGGGTATTCTGGGAAATAGTACCTTGAGCTGAAGTTGATTAAAAAAAAAAGAATGCACCCTTCTAGATCTTAATTAGAAACAGATGTAAAACCGAATTATACTCAGGCACAATCATTTTGAAGTGGAAACACAGCGCCTTTTTTTAGCTTCCTCTGCGTCTCTTGTTCTGATTTCTGCAGATGACAGTGTTCATGTCTTGCATCCCACATTTTACACCTCCAGGACGGCCAAAGCTATCAACACCAATGTACAAGAACAGTCAGTTAATTAAAAGGTTGACGGAATGTTGACGGTGATTCACATTGGACATACTAATGGGTTGTTTAAAAATTCAGGACAAGGTGAGGCAAGCTTATCCATGACTCGGTTGTGAAGACAGATCAAGGTCAACTCGTGTAATCCCTGAACGAATTTTGTGAGAACTCCTACACTTCCCTCTTGTCCCTCGACATCCAAATTCAGTTTTGGCTCCCGTCACTAAAAGGTCAACAGCCTGACTGTCAGAAAGGTCAGCAGCGTGACAGTCAGAAAATGTGAAAAGGCAAGAAGCTCACAGCTCTTGCTCAAGAACTGGCTAAACCAGTGCCACGGCTTTTTAAAAACAAAAAACCCACAGCAGTTAGTAGGGATGAATACGTCTTCTTCCAGATCGTGGAAATGTACGACTGAGGAAGTGTAGGCCGATATTCATTTATTTCCTGCCTGAAAATGTTGCCAGAAGTAATACATAAATAAGTCAACACGTAACAGAACTATAGTTCATGCCGTTGTTTTTGGTGGATTTGTTGTTACAGCTATTGTTGTTGTTGCTGTGGGTTCTGGTCGTGATAAGAGGAACAGTTTGCAAGTGGCTGCTTCTTTGATAATGACTCGTTTCCTTCCTGAAACTGGTCTACCCATTTAGATACGCTTTAAACTACAACCGCGATACACTCGATCTGGTTCTGTCAGGTGAAAATGTAAGCTTAAAACATGCCAGCAGACCCCATCTTGTTTCATTGTGAACGCTAGTACATGCCATATTGCTTTCCCATGGACCCTAGCATACCCATCATGTTTACTCTAGTCAGGGACTAACACACTGCAGCTGGTTTATTACGACCGTTAGCGTACACTATCACAGCTCAGTACGAAAGTTAGCGTAGGTCAGTTTTCTGTATGAATGTTAGTGGACGGCCATCTCGCTTTACTAGCAACTAAAGTTGCAAGCCATCTTGCTTCATCGTTACAGACATTAGTGTTTACTGTCTTGTTTCCGCGCTGCGCACCTCCTTGCGTTTCAGTTTGTTTCATTATTAACGCTGGCGCACGCCATCTTGTTTTTGTCATGATGCACGAGCTTTCAAGCGTCACGCTTTCGCAGCACTTCAAAAGACAAAAGCCGGCAAAAGTATCTGCAACACCAGCTGCATTAGCATACGACCTTGCCGTTGTTGGAGAGCGCTGTAAAGAAGAGTGCCCCTTGCTTGCCGCTCGACAGCCTGACCACGAGGGGGGGGGGCGCTGCCACATCGATCGCTGGGCGCCAGCAGTTGGTTCTTGACCATCTGAACCGCAGGCTTCCTTGGTGACAAGCAGGCAGCCCCTCCATAAGCCGAAGCTGTTACGGATGCTATAGCGACTGACGCTTAACCTTTGAACTCCCCTAAAAAATGTCGGTCCGTGTACGCTGTCCGAGTTTTCAAGGCGTGGAAGTCGATCTAAATTAATATATAGTTTATGTCACTTTGGTGCGTGTCCCTCCCGTGCAAAGAATCTTCACGAGTCTCAACAGAAGGAACGATTTCAATAATTTCATCATCGCCATTATGGAGATCTTTGAGGGGTGTATCCTGTCACTGTCACCAACAGCACCAGCAAATCTCACACCAAATGATCTTTCATGCTTACAACTTTATTCAGTAAAAAATGTGATTTGGAGAGGAATCGGTACAAATGTACAGCCGCTTGCATGCCAGCTTGGCTCTGCGGCAGATGGTCCACAGCGGGTGTTAGGGAATTTTTATTAAATAAATTTTATTCTTGATTTTTTTGGTTGTTGTGAGGCTGCCTTTCTTTTCATCTCGGTACTGGAGTCGCACAAAAGCATTTTCTTCATCACCAGGCAGCGACTATTTTTGCCTTTTCACTTGCACAACGCGTGCGATGCTAGCTGCAGTGTGTACAGAAAATATTTATAGCTGTACTGTGCAATTGTTTACCAACCAATGACATGTGTAGAACACAACAACGCCCATCGATTCTCAAATGCTTGACTAGTCCATCTTCATAAAACACTTCCTGCTCACATCCAACACACGACTCGCACAATTCTATCCTAACCTGTAAACACCACACAAGAACAAAGCCTACATTGTCTCATCTTTCGTTTAACGGGTGGATTTACGTCAGTCATACGACTTTTTGTTGGCTGTTCGTGTTTTCCGCGGGGGTCAGCAACCAAGGCGATGAGATTTTGTCCCGAACACACATGTGTTTTTCCAGTTTTTAGAGGTTCACTAAGTATTTTATTCTGGTGCTCCACTTTGCTTTAACTTCTTGGTTTCCTGAAAATGCGAAGACCACCCTTACATGCAACAGTGCCCCTTCATGCATCAATAAGCCACAGCTCAGTTACCCGGATGGAGATGGTTGAGACACAAGTTGTGAGATCGAGATTGATTTTTTTTCTAAGCCTCATACCATGGCCACTACAACAGAACAGTGGTCTGTGAACTCCATTGCGTGTCTTTGCGCTTGCGGTGCACACAGGTTGAGCAGCGGGACCAGCGCCACCAACACGCATCCAACCGCTTGGCATTATCGTGTAACGCATCTCCTAGGTCGAGGTCGCTCAATTAAACGCGATCATTTCTTTTTCTGAACAACATTCGATCCACCAGTCGCCGCCATAGAGTCTCTCGCTCACTCAATGCTGTGAAACAGGCGGGTGGATCGAAGTACCAAGCCGATTATTGGCTAAACAGACACGTGACCGAGTTCTGCCTTTGCTTGAACGCAACACATGGATACCCGCAGCTGCTCTGTGTTCGAAACCTCACCCTCAACCGATAATAAAAAATAAAAAGTTTTATCGAGTTTAAATTTATTCTTTTGTTTTGAAAAAAATACGCTTCTATCCAGTTTTATGGCGAATATAATTCGCATGCGCACTGAATCAATAATTCTGCTGAAACGATGAACTGAGTGTGTACTTCCGGTGTCAGAGTGCAAGCGTATGACCAATGGTGTCTGCGTGTGCCAACGAACAGAAAGCTGGAAGAATTTGCTACAAAATTTTTGATCGTGAACAAGTGATTTGTCAGAAATATTTACTGTGATGTATGCCGTCTGCGGCCTTGTCTTAAACCTCTTTAAAAGGTCTGCTGCAACATGATAGATACGTGCAACAAAGAAATCAGATACAGATTATTTACTTCGTAAATGGATGCTTATGTTACGATAAATGAGAATGGAGAAAAGTTCAAAAGTTCTAATTTTGTCGTTTGCAGAAAAAAGTGTTTGCTATGTAGATGAATGCTGTTACAGCAGAAGCTGAGGTTTTCTGCCACTTAAGTAGTTTAATTTATTGCAAAATTTGTTAGTTTACTATATCGTATGTGTATTAAATGTCTCTGAATATGACAATGTGTCATCCAGTTATCATCGATATATTTTATCATGGTTTTGTAACGAGTCATCCAATCATCATCGAGGTATTTTGAAATGGCCATGTAGTGAGTCATCCAGTCATTATCGATATACTTTGTCATAATGATTTCTAACTTCAGTCCCGATGCCTAAAAAACAAAAGCTTTGGATGACAAAATATGATGCCTGTTCTGTAACAATAAAAGGACTAATACTTTTCCATCAGGAATAAAACTCAGGCAAGGGTGTACAAAAGATTCCTAAACAATGCAACAATGAGCACATTTTGTGGCACTCCGCCACGTGCATGCGTCACCTGTGGAATATTGTAAGCCTTTCCATCTGAACCAATCAGCTGTTAGAATAGAAGTACTCCTATGTTTTTGAAACCTAGAAAATTATGTCTCTTTCTCACCACCATAAGCGCTCATTACATGAAAAATACAATTACATGAAAAATACAACAATTACACGAACAATAGAACCATGCCACGAACAATACATCCATCACATTAACACATTGCTTCAGGATTCATGAAATCGCTTTTGAAAAAACATATTTGCTAAATCATTTCCATGTAATTATAACTGCTTTCACAATAACTATCTAAGTAGAAACAAATAAATAGAAAGTTTAAAGAGAAATGGGCTTACCTTCAGCTGATCACCCTGCCGCCAAACCTTATCCAAGGTCCTGCTGTCCGACGGTCCATATCCTCTCATCACTGTACCATCCATGACACACTTCACTGTATAGAATCCATGTGCATGAACTGTCTCCTCTGACGAACACTGACCATGAGATCGAATCCTTTGCTGTGCTTCTCCAGGGCGAAACGAGACTACGAGTGGTGGCCAAACGTTTTCGCCAAGAAGAGGAGAGAATGTTAGTTAAAAAAAAGGGGGGGGGGTAAGATTCCAGCGGTCAATTACTCACCCACGGTGCTGTCAAGTCCGTACCGAAGCTTCACAGAGAAAGAAACAACATGGAGCAAAATGTTCTTACTACGTCCACCACAGTTGTCTGCCATTGCAGCTCCAGAACCTCCCGAACGTCTGTTCTGGTCAAAAGGACACGAACTCTGCAAGCAACGCATTCTAGCAAGGATGGCCTGCAGCTCTAAGAAAAGTAAGGGTATGGCCATTCTCCTTGTCTTCCATGCGACTTTCGCCGAAAAGTGCTGTGCGACTGCAGGGCTCTGGAAACGTCTGCTGTGTGCATGGAAAAAATGTTACATGCAGCCGCGGAGAAGTGCGACATAAAAATGTGTGATGTATAACAGAACACTACACACGTATTAAACAGAACACTCACAGAACACCCAACATGTCGAACAGAACACTCAACGTGTCCAACAAAACATTCAAAACAGAACATTCCACTGGTTCAACCCAAACACCAAATACGACCGACAGAACACATATACGACAAAACACTCAATGCGTCCAACAAAACACTGAGCGCATGCGCTATGTTCTCACTCACTCACTCACTCACTCACTCACTCACGCTCACGCACATGCACGCGGTCACAGTCGCCTTCAGCATGACCAGACTGCAGGTTTTTTTCTTTCCTCGTTCAAAGGATATCCCCATTCTATGATGATCTTGGCGTACTTCCGGATAAAGTTCTCTTCGCTGAAGATGAACAGCGAGCGCGTGCTCTGGGTAGCCATGCCTGGAATGCTCATTAACGCTGCTTTCCTGCTGATGGCGGCGAAAGCTCCCTCTGACCCGGTCTCAGTGTCGTCACGCCCGACTGAGTCCGCCTGAAAGGTGGCCATCCTGCACAAAGACAAGAGGTGAGGAATGATGAAGACCTTTTAGCTTATCGTTCATCCTGCAAAAGCATAGGAAATGCCAAGCAGGTGGAGATGTTTAATTTCATCCCTCAAAAGGACAGAAAGATGTCGAACTGGTGAAGAAATTTAGCTTAATTTTCATCCCACAGATCTCGGCGAGGCCACGAGACAACTACGACAGTCACAACAGCAATAGCAATGACAACAACATGGCACGTCCACAAATCCAAACACACTCAGCTATTTACGAGCAGAACTCGAAGAACAAAAAAAAAAAAAAAAAAAACTTTTGCTAACGAGCAACAGATCGGCCTCGTTAAGCTACATGTCACGTCGGGGGAAAAAAGGAAACAAGTAAACAAAAATTGTAAGAAAAACAGAAAGAATGAAAACATTACTATGAAGAAATGGCAGAATCCCTGAGAATCAAGAGAAAACTCCATCCACGTAAAACAAGAACCGCCTATGAGCTGAGAGGGTCAAAGTACAAAATTGCAAAATGTTGGAAGATATTTATTTTATCTGAGCCCAAATCACTCACTCACTCACTCAATCAATCAATCAATCAATCAAAAAAGATTGTAGAGCCAAGGCAAGTACCTATGTGATGTTCTGCAGAGGACATTATACGAGAAGTAAAATAAATAAATAATAATTTAAAAAATCAAAATGGTGTACATAAATAATATGCAGAAAGTTCGGAAAGTTGGAAAGTTCCAGGAAACTCAAGGAGGGAGGTATGTGTTGTTCTAAGAAAGAAAGAAAGAAAGAAAGAAAGAAAGAAAGAAAGAAAGAAAGAAAGAAAGAAAGCTGTACATTCAAACAAACAAGTCTTCCTATCCACCCGTCCTTCGGACTGAAAAGCCGGTGGGTCCAACCTTCCCCATCCATCCACGTCCCTTTTTTTTCTTCCTGCAGTCTGTGGCGTGTCAGACAGACAGCAGCGTGCTGTTTGTGTCAAACCCAGCTGACAAGGAACAGCTCGAGAGTCTTGTCCCCTCTTCCCTAGAGGGCAACGCTGTCGCGTTTCCGCCCAGTGCTTCGAGAGTGACGGCCCTTGAATTTTTACAGACGCATGGGTGGAGAGGCGTGCATGGTGCTTTAAAGTCTAACGGGCACGACAGACCTGCTTTCGGTGAGATAAGAAAGTCTACAGTAATTCATAATAATTATTTATGCTTATTTTTCCATTTTTATTTTTTTCCTTCTTTTCCACCGATTTCATATTTGCAAGTTAACTCTCGATCCTACTCACGTTTGACAAAAGAAGAAAAACACAAAGCTAAACACGTTTACAAAAAAATGGTAGTTCCGTGACCTTAGGGTCATGAGATAGTAAGATTTTAGAGCTCTCGACCATACCGAAGTAAGATTTTGTGAGGATGGGGGTGTGGGAGCCCATCTCTTTTTTGCTTCCTTCAATCCCCGATTCCCTTACGTAATCAGGTACCCGCTACACAGTTGGCTCACCAAGAGGAAGTACGCTGCGTGACACGGGCATCGAACCTGATAAACCGCACCTACTGATGCAATCGCCATACTGTTTGCGACCCCAAATATCTATTCGTGCTATCCTCCAAATATCTATACAAACCTGCACAATCTCCACGAGCACAGCACACAGGATGAAAATGTATAAATAATAACAACAATTACAAAAATAATAATGTAAATAATAGTAATTAATGTGTAGAAAGTTAGTCTAGCAGGTCCTGCACTGACGACAGATTAGAGACAAATCTTTTAGACCACAGGTGAAACGAGGACAGCGGTGTGAGTGGTAAACGAGACATAAGACGACGAAGAAACTGTCACAACAAAGTGAAAACTTCATAAGGAGAAACAATAATAAAATTATTTTTAAAAAAAAACAACTACACCTCGGTTTCACAGCGCCGTGTGTGCTCGAGGCAGGTGACCCTGCAATGTCAGTGTGGAGCCCACACAGCTGAGTCATAGACAGCGCGTGCTACGATGTACACAGTCGCGGGGTGTTCCAACGGAAACATTACAGATCGATGTCCTGCGTCCCATCGACATGCGGCGCTAGTGGTCTGTTGGTACGCAGTGCAGTCACTGCATCGGTGTGCAGTACTTGTATGCAGCATCGGTACATCATTCTGAACTGTCGTGTCGGAATCTACTATATTATATGCTGTATTGGCATGTAATACTCACTCACTCACTCACTCACTCACTCACTCACTCACTCACTCACTCACTCACAAGACGTTCCGCTTTTCTTCATGTCTCTTCTCAAAGTAAAATTCAGACTTCAGAGTATGTTGGTTTGTTATCCACGAGAGGCCATGTCCAAGAAAAAACACGCATTTTTAGCCTGATAGTCAACAGTGAAACATGCATTACGCCTAATCGTTGGCGTATACAATCGTTCGACTAACCACAGAAAAGGACCACAATAGGCAAGAAAAAGTAACAACAAAACTAACAGTAAAAATTAGAACAAAACTAACATTAAAAATAAGAACAAAACTAACAGTAAAAATAAGAACAAAACTAACAGGAAAAATAACAACAAAACTAACAGGAAAAATAAGAACAAAACTAACAGTAAAAATAACAACAAAACTAACAGGAAAAATAACAACAAAACTAACAGGAAAAATAAGAACAAAACTAACAGGAAAAATAACAACAAAACTAACAGGAAAAATAACAACAAAACTAACAGGAAAAATAACAACAAAACTAACCGTAAAAATAACAACAAAACTAACAGTAAAAATAAGAACAAAACTAACAGGAAAAATAACAACAAAACTAACAGGAAAAATAACAACAAAACTAACAATAAAATAAGAACAAAAGAAAAATAAAGTAAGAGCAACAAAAATAATAACAGAAGTCTTCAATAAGGCAGATGAAGGAGACAGCAGATGGACGCGGGAAGAACTGAGTGCTTATTATTATTACATTATATTATGATAATTATCAGCAACAGAACACGACAATGACGATGATCTGACGACAGTATCGTCAATGTTCATTTAGGATGACAACATAGCCAATGTTCATTTTAGGATGACATAAAAATAGCTAGATCAATAGCGTGGTAATCGTGAACTGCGGTTTGCATTTTGGACATCGCCAATATTGTCAAAAACGTCTTCATGATCGATTCCATGATGCTCACGAGTTAAACCCCCGGTAGAGATGGACAATGCACCACAGGCGCGATGGCCATATTGGACATCCAGACAACAGCAGGATGTTTATTGAAGATAAAAGAGACCAATCCAGCGGTCTGTTATTCGTTATCGCCATGTCCTGTCAGGAGAATTTTTTTTTAACTTCCATAGGGCCGCCGATTCTCTATACCTGCATGCAGGACCAACAGAGTGAGGCTGTCATTCATTGTTTCGGCCGTGCGACTTCTGAAGGCTACTGTGTGCGAATGCATGCTGCTCTTACATGAGTCTGAACCATGAGTGTATGGGAGTCGAGATGGTGCAGCGAATATGAATATAATGTGATATTGTGGTTTTGTTGTTACGCTTCCATTCCTCTAATTGCCCTCTGGGATAAATACTTATCTTATAATAACAATCTAGTATCCAATGGAGTGCTATAATGGGAACTCGTTTCCAATAGAAACCCAACATTTTTGACTACTCATCTGTAGTGTATTCGTAGTGGGTTATATTTTCCGAAGTTAAATTTGAAATTCTTTTATAAGAACTCAAGTCGTACCTTATCCCTAAAATTGAGCATATTTACCAATATTTACCATTTTATGCATTATTTTACTTGTGGGTAACATTGATTATGCATACGATTGGATCTTTAAATGATGCGGCCCTGTTTGGGGTGAAATCCCACCTTGAAATCCTATAACATATTTTGCCCAAAAGCATGTGTCCCCATACCGATATCGGATAAGGGAGGGATTGCACGGTGTTCGACTACGGCCTCCATTGCTGGTAAGGACACATTTTGCTTTTGGGAACATGAAGTCCTCCAGCCTGGCCCACATCCAACATCATGCAGCCGACAGAACGTCTCGATAAGCCCGCATGGATTGCACGTGCAAGTAATTTTGACGCACGCGCACGGCTGCAGCACCAGCCACATTCATTACCACCCTGCAGATGACATTCTGCACGTGCGCGGCCACTGTCAAAACTGCACTCACACACACACACACACACGAGACAGAGGGTGAACGCCGGGCACACAGTGTGCTCTTGACGCCCACAGACACAATCCGCGACTTTTCTAGACAGAAAAAAATGGGCGGTGAGAGAAAGAGAAAGAAAACGAGAAGTTGAAATGTTCTTGAAAGTTCTTTTTCGCTGCTTTGCATTTCGGCTTAAATTCTTGACGACGCGAGCGAAAATTCAGTTTGATAAAAACCCAGATCTTAAAGGGCAAGCAGTAACTGGGTCGGTGCTCTCCACAGATGCCTCTACACGACCTAATCTCCAGTAACCTCTCTCTCTCAGTTTCCACAGCATTTACCGCCATTGCTCTGACTTCCACGACCTTTCATCCTTTAGCTTCTGCATCTCTTGCTTTACACCTACAGCACCTTCAGCTCAGTACAATCGCATTCCATTATCTTGAAACACATCCGCTTTCTTTTCGTTTTTGTCTTTCTCTCTCTGTCTGTGTGTGTGTGTGTGTGTGTGTGTGTGTTGTTTTGGATTGTGTGGGAGGGTGATTGGGTGCTGAATGCTGAGCAGATCAACTTTATTTGTTCGATCCTAACCAAATATTTTGATCAGAAGCATTTATATTTTAATTGTCATGTACCCATTATCATACGTACTACTAGTGGCGCCTAGTAAACAAATAAACACACAAAAGAGCAGAAAACATGCTACGACACTAGCATCGGAGTTTTATTTTGTCGCTGATGTCACTAACATCAATGTCATGTTTTATTTTGTTACTCTTGTCGAGGTTATTGCATGGGGCCTTCAAATTGTTTGACTGACGTAGGCACAGAAAGAACACACACACACACACACACACACATAACACTATACAAGTATGGAGATCAGAGATAAAGAGAGAGAGAGAGAGAAACAGAGGTATATACACAGAAAAAGAAAGATTTAGTGAACAGATAAAGAACACAAAATGCTGTTGACGAAGACATCAAGAGCGTTTTGTACTCTCTTTTCATCTTTAGCCTCCTTCCTCGAGTTCTCTCAAGCAATTTGCACATCGATCCTTCTCTTTACTATCTCGCTTCAGTTTCACAGTTTCACATTTTCTGATTAGATTGCACTCTTAGCCTCTTTTTCATCCAAATAATGCTGCTCATGAAATAGGCCAGCGAGGGAGATAACGTGTAGTGGATGAATAAAAGTGGCCTTACCTTCCTCTTCTTTCTATCTGTGTCCTCTTTTTTCTACCTGTCCACCCACCTTCTCTTAAATCTCTCCGTCCTAACACACACTTTTGAGAGGCAATGACAACAGAAGAAGAGAAAAGGAGATCCACCAAAAAAGAATTTTTTGGGGGAGGGGTTGGAGCGGGAGAGAGAGAGAGAGGAGAGACAAGGATGAGAAAAAGGATGGAAAGAACTAGAGACAAGAAGAGAAAAAAGATGGAAAAAACTAGAGACAAGGGAAGAGAAAAAAGATGGAAAGGGACTAGAGTCAAGAAGAGAAAAAAAGAATTATGTATTCGTGGCAGCATCTTTTTGGCGACAAGATTCTCTCTTAATGTCTGTTCTGCCAGCCACTTCACTTTTTTGTAGATGCCGCCACGCGATCTAGATTTAAAAAAAAAAAGTTGAACAGAAATGCTTACGTCACACTTGTGCTGTCGTTTCTCTTCTCAGTCCCCATCGCTGACAACCGAGTGCACCTGGTGTTAACGTGTCTCTGCTGCCACTTACCTACCCCTCCATTCAGAACACTCTGCTGTGATCGACACAGAACATCAACAACGATCAACAGCCCTCGACCCACAACACTGCTGTTCTCTACAGCACCAAGGGAAGGCGATTCCTTGTCACTTTGTGGCCGATGCAAATAAGCAAGCGCTCAGCTGGACTGCTACCCTCCACATTATACCCATCTCCTCACCCCATTTTACTCGCTCTGCACCATGTTCATTCACCTACATATTCTTTCTCATATGCGTCACTCCCTGTCACTACATCTGTCACTACAGCTGCTGTCTCGAGACATCTCGTGGCTGCTTGCTATCTGACCAATCAAATTCACGGGCACTGTTAACGGCGAGTGATAATTGCGCCAAAATAAAATCGTCTATATATGATTGGGACAAAAAACCCTGAAAATTGTGGCTCAGTTGAAGCTGCTTCAATAAAAAATGTCAGGTTATAAACAAGTGGTGCATATCGTTTAGGTCATAAGAAATCTGTTGCGTTTGTCGATGTGGTGTACAGTGCAGCAGCTCTGACAAAAACCGGGCTGAGCAACGCTAGTTTTGATTGGCTGTTATATATACAGCGGGTGATTTCGTGGTTCTTATGGCTCGGCGTAAAACACCAATCCAACCTGTCCGTGGTTTTTAATAGTGCCTTTAAAATATCCAGCTCACTTTGAAATCTTCATATTAAAAGGAAAACAAATTATTCGCTTAATTTCTTAATTAAAAAAACAGTTTTAAACCAGTTTCCCTGTAAAATAACGCTGCGTGAACTGTCGTAAATCACAAACCAAGCGCATCCAATCAAACCATTTCTTGTAGAAATAGCAGCCAATCAGAGCAAGCGTTGGTCAGACTGCCGTCTTGATTGTGAGGTTTGTAATAATTATGGTCAGCTGACACATTTAACGATGAATGCGAGAAAGAATCGGTCTGAAACAGTGCTAAAATGACTGACTAGTGCTTGGCAAGACAATAAGTATCATTCAATCCTGTTCATTATTTCTCCGACTTTTAACTCGTAGACAGGAGAAAATTGCTCCATCCATAAATATATATTTCTACTGTAGGCGCTAATATTTTGTTTGAAAGGCCAGATAATTATATCCTCTTCTATGTAAAAGAATGACCGAAATTATTGTAAAATGTTAATTATAACGCACATAAAAACATAAAACAATTCTTCGAAAGTAAGAAAAAAATTATAAAGAATAAAATTTTCCCTAGAGCCAAAAAAAAATAAATAAACAAATGAAATCTCCAAGGACGTTTTACTAGAGCTAGAACAGGAAGAAATAAAAAAAGTAATAAAACTTTGACTAGAACAATGAATTTTACAACTGAAATTATAAGCAGGTAGCAAGAAAACCCAGTACATAAATCTGGAATTTTTGACAATTTCAACAGCTGTCTTTGCTATCTAGCAAACAGGCCCCACGAATAGCACGGCTTACTCCTAGCAATGAACCACCAAGCAAGAATGCGGATGGATCACAAGTTAGCATAATTTAGCTATGGTCATTTCTTTGAGGCTTTGCTACACTCGTTCAATGAGCTACCAAAATCTTTTGGTACCACGTACCCACGTCCCACGCACCTTCTCCTACCAACATTCAATCATCGGGAAAGACAATAGGGTGGATCACAAACTACCACCGTTTAGCCACTCTGGAACTCCATAATCGTAGAGTGACTTTTGAGAAAAAAATCCCATTGAACGAAGTAACCAGTGAAAAATGTAAAATGCAGAAATGATTTTTCATCTCTTGTTTATGGATCACGGACTCCAAAATGTATTCAGAAGACAAAGTCTTAGTCAAACGTTACTCGAGAATAAAGCTCTACTGTTGATCCTGCAGATGGAAGCCGGCGGGTCCATAGAAACCTCTGTGATCATAGTGACAAGAACGACAACCGAGTGTTTAGATGATAAAGCACTCATGGGCTTGGTTCCTTGATGCGGGGATGCTAATCCGCTAGTCTCTGTACGCAGGAAGATAAACAGATAATCCACGCCATTATTCTGGATCTCGATCCATGCGCTCCGGGTCATCTCTAAGAAAATAATACATGACAGCACTCACCAAGGATCGCAGTAGGGATTGGAGGCACAAATACATCATAGGCAGTTATAGGCCAGGAAGGATTTAGTTAGCCCTTCCGACTAAGACCTACTAGGTCGGCATATACCCTAGGAGTCCGGTCATGGTCAATATCACCAACTTAAGGATGAAAGAATCTTGGGAACAGCCAGCGATGTCATCCATTGCTACAGCTGTCTGTCTGTCAATCTGTCTGTCTATATGTATGTGATAATATGCTATCTATATATGCGTACATATACATGGATAGCACCTTACTACACAGAAAAATTATAGAAGAATAGTACATTAATATTTGCGAAAATTATAGATGGATAAAACATTACAGAAAAATGTGGATGAAAAGCAGGACTACATAGAAAAATTATAGAAGAACAGCACATTATTATATAGAAAAATTATAGATGATAGAACATTACTATACTAGAAAAGTTACATAGGGTTGCAGTTTTCGTGAGTGAGGAACAATTTTTTTCTGCCAAGAACCATTTGGATATTTATAACGCCATTTGTGGACCATACAAAATTATCAATTTAAAAACTAGCCTGCCATATTCGGCCAAGTTGTAGCTTCACAGCATGTACACCCCCAGCCTGCTTGGCACTGACTGTCCTCCAAGTCCCTGCAATACAGGCAGACGGGTGGCGGACAGCCGAGAAGAAGCATACGTGTCTGTCCTTTCGTGTACTCGTATGTGTCCTGTCTGTCCCCTAATAGATGTTCCTTGCTTATCTCTTAAAATTATGTTATTATGATTCGCTGATTGCAAATTCATTGCCATGGAAAAAAGCTCCTAGATTATTAAAATTGCAGTCCCACCTGCGGTTGCCTTGGCCAGGCCAGACCAAATAATTTCGTGGGTTATACGGCCCTTTGGCTGGACGTTCCCCACCCCTGAGATTTCGCTCTCTCTATATATATATATATATATGTGTGTGTGTGGATGGCCTTTTATACAGACATACACACGCACGCCCTGACTGACACTATAAACCGCGCCAAATGATATACAGGTTTGTGTGCTTTTTTCAATACTACCTGCGATGGACCGAATGACTCTAAAGATTTAGAAGCGACAAGGTTTTTGTCATCTCGCCTGGTTCCCATCCACAAGTGAACTTGTCTGACTTCGACCAGTCGCCTGCCGCTTCTTATGCAGCCATTGTGGGGGACGCGCTTCCAATGGACTTGTCGTGTATTCAGTGCAGGCGCGGGAGGTAGAGGGTTGTAGTGGGAGGGTGGTGAAGTGTCTCTTAAGGGACCAGACTCGAAACGCGTTCCCTCTCCCCCGCCCCATCTCCTAGGGTAGAAAGACATGGGGAGGTGACAAGCAGCTGCAAGCATGGATTCTAGAGAAGAGACAGGTAGAGACGGATGGGTGGCTGGTGAATGGATGATGGCTGAGGAGTCGATGATGAATGGAGGGTGGATGGCCAGTCGAACGGATGAAACGTTGGTTGGATAAGTGGACGGACTTGCTGGATGTCTGGAAGGAGGATGAGGGGAACTGAAGGACGAGCAGACAGATTTACGAAGTGAAAGGGTGACTGCCTGGCAGGAGGGAAAGACAGAGAAGAACATGGATGGACAGATAGACCTATAAAGTGATGACTGACTTCCTGGCTGTGTCAACGACTGGCTAGGTCATGGTGAATGGACAGAAGGACTCTTTGATAAGTTTTACAATTTCTGTCTAGAACAGACAGAACATTCCTGCAAAGGGTCTTTGGGAATAGAAGATAAAACAGCAGGAGCAACAACACCAACAAAAACTGATCTTCGCATGTCCTGCTCGATTTTGGAGATCTACCCGAAATCACTATCCAGAAAGTGTCTTTCCGATGGCGTCCCATACATCCTCCAGACCAAAGTGAAGATAGGATTACAAAAGCGGTGTGTGTGTGTGTGTGTGTGTGTGTGTGTGTGTGTGTGTGTGTGTGTTGTGCGTGATGGTTGTAGTGAAGGGGTGAGGGACATGCAAACGACGCACTTTAATTTTCCTCATCTCTTTCGTATTCTGTTTTATAATTACGAACCTTAACAGGCTGTAGTTAGAAATGTTTGTATGTTCAAGCATAAAAAGGTTCAGTTAATTAATCTTCGTTCTGTGTATTGCAGTTGTAAAGTTTGAGAGTAATCTGACCAAACCTATTTCTAATTTGCGATAATTAACCTTTTAATAGTTATTTGCGTCTCTTGTAAGTCTCTTATAGCCCCATATCCTGGCCTTGTGTACGTCAAGTGCACATACAGGCGCTAACACGCGCGCAAACACACACACACACACACACACACACACACACACACACACACACACACGCACGCACACACATTGCCATTGTTCCCAAAGATTTCATCTGGGATTTAGGAAGGTAACTATTAAACAAACACTGGTGCAGTCCGCAAACCGAATAGTCGGACGTTCAGAAGCTGTTACCTGTAAATCGATGACAAGGCACCAGGTAACCTGTCGAGTCCTGCTTTCAGCTAGAAAGAAGTGCCACATGATAATCAGCCGAGTTGTCTCCACTTCCTGTTTACGTAAACGATCGTGACTGCGCGTGCGCATGGTGACCGTTGCTGGAAGAAACACTAGCCCAGCGCTGGCTCATCACATTCTGAGCGTCTGACAACGGTCACCAGAATTTTCTCGTCCCATTGCGAGGATTTCAAGAGCTATCCAGAAGGTGTTCGTTGTAATGCGAGCTCGGTACTAAAAGTGCAAATACACTACAACTGTGATTGTCTTCTAGATCTCTGTTCGGATTCATTGACGTGGCACTCAAACAACCGCACCCACACCCACCCACACACCCACCCACACTCACCCCCCCCCACACACACACATACAAACACACTCAAAAACATGTTTGTCCAGCTACCAATCAATATCCCAACGCTCCGTAAGCCCCATGACGTCAACACACAGCTGGTGCTGTCAATGAACTGTTTTCAGCCAAAACGACGAATAGAAATGAGGCTGGGTGGGGTTGACTTTGATAAACAGCTGGTGCTTGCGCTTCAGTACTGGACAGCGGCACTGCGTTGACGTATGCGTACAATAGTTGATCAGTGACGGGCCTCAAGAGCTGGCGTTAACGAGGCCATCAAACAGCTGTTGCTGCACTTTCCAGCTGGAAGTAATTGTGGACCCAAATGAAACTTAGCTAACTCCAGCAACGTAAACTATTGTCTCCCATCCTGTCCGTGGGTCCTGTGATTCCTGCAGGATCATGGAACGATCTGAAATCCTTACCGCACGAACGAGGGACCGACATTGGAAGACTGTTTAGTGTGAGGCTGGGTAGGTGAGTGGGTGAATGGGTGAATGGGTGGGTGCGCGTGTTTGTGTGTTGGCTATACTAACATTTAATGAAAGTGACTGCAACTCTTTGATCAAAACAGATTGATGACACTCATTTTTGAACTGCGTCAATTGAATTGTTTTTCTACATATACTTTCTCTATAATCTCCGGAAAGGGTTTAAAGAAACACAAAATAGATTTATTGTAGAAGTATTTCTCTAACACGCTCTAATATCTCCGCAAAGCGTGTTCATTAAGCGATGACACGCTGTGGATCAATACAAACCAGATACAAAAGCCATCACCTGTGCACAGGTGTATAAAAGGGCATGAAGGTCTGTAGGACTTGTTACACGCGAATAACGTGAGTAACGCATGTGTAGCGCGTGTAACAGGTGACTAACGTAATAGGTAATGGACTAACACGTGACTAGTGCTTGTAATGATTGTTTATGTTACGTGTGGGACCTGTGTAACCTGTGACGTGTGTAACAGGTGTGTGAAGCTTGTTAACGGGTGTATCTATGCCAGACAAAGACAAATTTCCTTTCACTCGAACACTCACCCTTGTGTGTCTTCTAGCGCTTGAATGACCTGTGCATGTTAGAAAGATGGACCGATCATTTTACTCCGAAAGTTGAATGCAACAGTTTTTTTTTAACTCTGAAAACTGGGCCCGGTGCTCCATCACGTTGTCTGCGCATGTCCAACACGCACTCTTCGTGTCCAACATGGCGGGCGCCCTGACAATGTAGGTCTGAAATTTGAACCAGTGATCGGAAAAAGGTAGAACAAACTTCTCTCGCGCCACAACCCTGCACCGCGGGACTGCATTGTGTCCCTTTAGACGAGATCGCATGCACCCAGTGGGAGGCCAGTTCTGCCACCTGGTTCTGTTTACCTGTCAAAAGGTAGGTAATTGTGCTCACCCTCTCCCTAGGATTTCAATCGATAGCCATAGGTGGTGCGTTGGTCTCCATTATTCTTCTGCTAGTACAAACGCGACAGTTCGATGATCACGAAATGAGGCGAACAGCAGGTAAACAGGAGAAACAGACGAGAATCAGACAAAAATGGACTTTATTCCATGGAGGCCGTGTCCCCTTTGTGTGGGGTTTACAAGAAATGAATAAACAGGTATCAGGTTGCAAAAAAACAATGACCGAAATTAGTGAGAGTGCACATGTACCTAATACTGATGCAAACATGTATTCCTTCTTGACTGTGTGTGTGTGTGTGCGCGCGCGTGAGAGAGAGTTGTTGGAAGAAGTAGAATGCGTGGAGCCCAGACAGTGCGGTGGTTTAAAATTCTCCCTTCCCGAAAAGTCCTAGGTTCAGATCTCAGCTCGGGGTGTGCATGGTTCTTTCTGAACGCGCCAGCTGCTTATAGGATTTGTTACCTCTGGTGGTTCCTACCTGTTCATCACATTCATCATACCCAGGAAAGGACCACAAGATGGAAACACTGTACTATTAAAAAAATCAATCGACCACTAGAAAACTGAACTGTGTTCGATTAAGCTTTTGATATCTCTGTCAAGGTGTTAACTTCATAATGCTACTCTCGAGACAGAGAGGACATCAGCACCAACAACAGGATGAACAACCGCAATAATAATAATACTCTGTTATACTGCTGTTCTAACGAGGACCTGTTCACACAGAGAAAGACACCACAAGATTGGTTGTGGATGCAAACACACACAGACTGCTATACTGAGGTCTTGAACTAACAGGAAGAAAACAGTCCTTGGTGCACTTGGACCCCGGCGATCTAACAGCACTGTACGGCGCTCCTGGACACAGCATGGTGGCAGGAAAAAAACGAAAAAAAAAATAAAGAAAAGGGGGATTGTGTTTGTGTGTAGGGAGGGGATGGGTGGACGAGGGCTGGACAGCCATGACACCTCGCGGCCGTCGACATCTCGATGACGTCAGCACAGCGCGCGTGGAGTCAGACGAGGAGCAGGCTCCTCAACGGGCATCTTTCCAGAGAGAAATATTCTCACGTCCTTAAGTCAGCGCTTATTGAACAACATTGTCGTGGGTTATCAACCATCGACGATAAGTAAGTTAGCGGCTCCTTACCCAGCAAATCGACAATCGATAAGCTATGTCATAAATTAGACGAGAGGGAAAAGAAGAAAACAAACACCGTTCCGATCTGGCTGTTGACGAAGGTTTGGTATGCGGAAAACAATATCAACGATAACGCTAGAAAATGATAGAGGCGCCCTCTTCTGGAAAAATGGCTTTCTGGCAAATGTGCAACAAAATGCACAGGACACCTGTGTAATTAACCGGTCGTCAAGAAATGGACTTGCGGTAAATGAAGCTCACGCATACACACATTATAAATATATATACACACACAGAGAGACTGACACATGTTATACCACTAGCCTCGTGTTTATCTGTCTGTTCGTGCGTGCATAAGTGAGTGCATGTGGGAGGTAAAAAGAAAAAAAAGACAGGAGACAAGCTGTCTGAGGAGTGACATACGAAAGAGTGCAGCGCCTGAATGAAAAAAGAGATAAAAAGAAAAAGGAAAAAGAGAGGAGTCATGAGATATCGACACATCGGGTAGGGGGAGGGTAGGAAGGTAGCTCAGGGCTGAGAGCCATGCAAAAGTCAAGGCGACAGCACATCACCAGTTCTGCGTACATACCATTGTCAAGAAATTCATCTTGGAGGAACCCCCCCCTTCTCGTTTTCTAACAGCTTGCTGGAGCTGACGGCCGCGAGATTAATCCAAGAAACACAACAGATCGGCAGTTGCAGATGAGCACAGAAACGACGACGGCGTCGATGAAGCGACAGCAGGAAGGGTAACGACTAGCCATGCCTTGGGCTGATGCTGGCCCAAGTAGGCCAGCCGGGGAAGCGGTCCATAGACAAGGGGAGGGAAGCAGGCGGACGAAAGAAGCGGAAGGAGGCGAAGGGAGGGGAGAGAGAACGAGGGACGAGTGAGGGGAGAAAGGCAGTCTGGGAGCGGCGGGAGCTGCAGCACTGCTGTCGTCTGCTGCCGTTTGCTGCTGTGTGGCGGCGGTCCACGTCAGCTTGTGCTACGCAGCACAGCACTTGGACCTCGTGCGGCAGGCCGCTTGCGTTTGTCGCAACGCGCGTTCCCCCTCTCTCTTTCTCTTTCTCCTCTCCCTCTCTTGCTCGCTCGCTGGTGCCGTCAGTGCTGGTGTGTGGTCGTGCTTCTGGTGGTGGTGTTGTCGCTGCTCGTGTTCATGTTGCTGTTGTCGCTGCTGTTGTAATGCGTCAGCTGCACTCGCGGAGGACGCTAGACGCGTGGTTCGCAATGAGGGCAGCACTTGCAACGGGAGAGACACCCCGGCAGTGACTCAAACGCACTCACTCACACACACACACACACGAGAATACTCACACGCCCATTCTTTCTCTATTTCTCTCTTTCACGCACACTGTCTCTCTCTCACATACACATGCATACGTCTTCATACAAACGTTATCATACTCTCTCATAAACGCACAAACGCAATGCTGCACACACATGCACATATTCTCACACAAACTCGATCACACTCTCAATTACACGTGCACACTTTAATACACAAAACCCACACACTCTCTCTACACGCCCGCGCACTTACAAAGAGTCGGAGAGAGAGAGAGAAAGGGGGAAGAGATGGAGAAGAAGCATGTATAGACAGGACATGTTCTTCAAGTTGTTGTTGTTGTTGTTTTTGCCCTTTCATATTGACAGGTCGCAATTCTAATCACGTGATCTGTTAATGGGCGTTCGTCTCATTTTCTAGTCAAGATTTTTCCGAGGCTCGATCGAGCTAGCCTCCCCCCGCCCCCCACCTACAATTATTTTGTCATGAACAATTCAGTTTGTTGAAAGATAACCAGAACACTGCTCTATTTCATACACCAATACAAACCTATTTTTCTAAACTCAACGACCCTTCCTCAAAATCCAAAGCTTTAGTTCGGATAAAGTAATGCCGAGCTTTCTAAAAAACAAATTAATTAAACTGATGAGTACGAGCTCTCATAGTCAAACCTCTGATTTATTCACAGCGAGAAAGAGAATGAGACCTGATGTGTGGCTCCAGCAAAACTTTGCAGATGACGAGTAAACGAAACTAAACAGACCCCAGACAGCCTCGTCTGTCGACAGATATATTTATATAACACACACGCACACGCACAAGCCACACACACACACACACACACACACACAAACACACACAAACCACACACACACACACACACGCACACACAAACCACACACACAAGCCACACACAGAGACACACACATAGACAGATGCCTTGTTATTCTTTCACATTATTATCCATCTGCAGCTTCGAAATGTGAGAGAAAGTGATGATGATGATGATGATGATGATGATGATGATGATGATGATGATGATGATGATGATGATGATGATGATGATGATGATGATGATGATTGGCAGCTTGATACTCTTTTCTAGATAACGGTAAGTTTGTCAGGAACCCAATTCGCAAGGAACAACCGAGAGGCAGGGCGAGGGGAGAGGGAAGAAACTGGGGAAGACTCAGAATCCTCATGAAGTCCACGTCAGTTAATCTTTGCTGACTAAAAGGGCATCTTGCCACTAGAGGATACGATGTCAGTGCCATGCTTTCGAAAATTTGAATTCTATCATCAGTCCCTAATATTCTGCAGAGTCAGGTACTCACTTCACAGTTCGGTCAACTCAATTTTAAAAAAAAAAGCTAGTTACTTTACCATGCGAGAAGAAGGATTGCCTGGTACCGCAGCGGATAAAACACTTGACCGTGTTCTATGTAGTGAGACCCTTAAGGTCCAGACTAGGATCTCGTCTCGGAGTGAGTGAGTTTTATTTCCCCATAAAACATTTCCCCATAAAAGGCAGCAATAAAAACAACAATGACACAAGCATAAATTTTCTATAAACGTTTGAATACAATTACGCCATGGAATACAATTAGTTAAGTACATGGATTAATTTTCCAACGTACACTTTCTAAACTGAAATGAATAGAAAAAAAGAGTGAGTGAGTGAGTGAGTGAGTGAGTGAGTGAGTGAGTGAGTGAGTGAGTGAGTGAGTGAGTGAGTTGTCGAAGTTCTTCAGTTTCATTCCCCGTTCGTCTCACTCTTCTCCTGAAAGAGAATTCCCCATTAGGTAGCAACACTTTTCAAATTAAGCAGGCATCCAGCCATGTGGGGTAGAGAGCTACGGCTCGGTATACGCTAAATGCGCAGAGACATCGATGAAACCCTACTTAGAAGCTTTGTTTTGTCGCACGGCGCGCGCGCACCATGTGAAAGAAGCGTCAGTTCGTGACCCTCCGCACTTCCGGTGAGTACACACATCAACCTGATGGTCACATTGTGACAGAATCCCTCAGCCAAGAATAACTTCTGAGTATCGATTCTTTTGCGGCTTGCGCCCATCCATTCCCACGACTCACTGCCCTCTAACTCACCCCCAACACACACACACACACACACACACTTTTCCTCGCTTGGGAGGAGCATGAATGGCGCCGTCTGTCCATTTCTTGAACACGTGGACGGAATCGGAAGCGACCAGCACTGACATGAGGCAGCGTGTAACCATAGGCAACAGTGATTATCCACGAAGATGATAACAATGGTTGCTGAGGTAATAAAACAAATTATCAATTGCTTCTCTTGCAGATAAGCAAAGACAGACATTATGAAAAACAGTTCGAAATACAGACAGAGTTAGGGACGGTCAGATGGTTTTATAATTAACACACAGACTACACGCACTTTAACAGAGATTTAAATGTGTGCGAGTACACAAGGTTGATAAGAAAAAAATACTATATTTCAACAAGCTATAAATCAGAATATGACCAAGCTTCGAAACCGAAACGAACAGCTATTTTGTGTGAACATAATGAAACCAAATTATGCAAAAATAATTCATAATCAGGAAAATTCTGCCAGGATGTATTCTTTTCACTGCTCTGACTGTCCAGGCACAAGCCTGTAAACATGACCATCCACAGGCTGAGCTCAGAACAACCACGTCACAAAAATCCATTTCTTCCACTAATGAAAATATGCTTTTAGTTTGTTATTCAAGCTTTCCCCACTGGCTGTTGCCAGGACAACGCAAAAGTGAACCAGAACGTTTGTAAATTCTAGGTTTTAATCTCTTTCGGATGTTTTTGATTGGTTTAAGTTTACTGTCTCACGTTCGCTTCAGATGGGATTGGCGAGGTTTGCTTGGTGTAGTTTTCAGTGAGTGTTAGGCTGCTGACTGGCTCGTGATTCATCGTTGGTTTGTCTATTCACCATCAACACTGTAGATGCACAGCGGTAGGATAAGTCCAGCTCACGTCTCACCTGACACGCGCTTTGTGGTGCCTCTTGGTGGGGGGAGGGGAGGGGAGGATGATAGACCTCACCCCAGTGTTACCATTTCTCTGCCTTGTACCACCCTAGGGAAAGTGGCTCAACTGCCTTGTGGGCAACCTTGGATGACATAAAGGCTTAGTGAGTAAGCCCATACAAAAGAAAATCATGATTCTAGCACATTATCAATGGGTGAGGAATTTCCATGACGAAGTACCGGCCAGTGCCCACTGCCCAGTTCCCACATGTTTGCGACCAGGCTGACCCATCGGCTGTGGTTAACATGAGGGAAAGAAGGAGCCAGCAAGTGCATAAGCTCAGATACAGGACTACGGAAATTTCCGCAAAAGGAACATCATGCCAGATCGGTCGGGGCCCGGATCAACAACGATAACGCACTTTACCGGCCGGATCCAAGATTAGAATAATGAAAATGTGCTACTGGAACCAAAACAGATATAAAATCGGGAGAAAAGTACGGCAACGTGAGAAAAGTCATCCACGAGCTAGATCGGTACCGATAGGACATTGTGCAACTGGCGGAGGTCAGATGGCCAAGATCCGAGGAAACCGCCACTGACGAGGGCCATAGTCTCTGGTACAGTGGAGAGAATTCTGGACACGTGCACGTGTGGGCTTCTTCGTACATAGGTGTGTAGTTGTACATCCTGCACATCTTTTTCAGGCCTCACAACATCACCATTGTCCAAGTATGTGCTCTGACCTCAACGCACAAAGATCATGAAGCAGAGAGGTTTCATAAAAGCTAGACAATGTTATAAAGACATTACTTATAAAAAGCACTCTCTCTGTACTCGGTGACTTGGTCTACCAGTAATGGGCAGCAACGGTGAGAAATTTTGGCCTTGGCAAAATCAACAACAGGGGCATCAGACTCCTAGAGTTTTCACAGAGCCAACGACTCTCCTTAGCCAATGCCCTCCACCCTCACACCGGGGACGGCAACTTAGCACTCGTAAGATGGATTGGTCCATAACCAAATGGACTATATCCTGCTGCCATCACGCTTCAGATCCAGCATCAACAAGGCCAAGACGAGGAGGTACCCAGGCGCTGACATAGACAGCGACCATGACCTTGTCTTAACGAGCCTGCAGCTAAAGCTGATGAGGAAGCTTTCAAACATCCACGAATTTGCTTTTCATTTGGAGAAGCTTCAACACCCAAACGTTGCCGAATCTTCAAACGAAAGTTGGAGATAAATTTGCTTCACTGAACTTAGTGGACTGTGATGAGGACATCTTCGATGAAACACCAAACAGGTGTTACTGCCAACAGCTCAAGAAGTGCTAAGGCGTCAAAAAAATAAATAAATAAACAACCCTAGGTCACGAACGACATCCTAGATCTTTGCGATCAAGGAGGGCCTTGAATAGAAAAAGAAAAAGCAAACTGGAAACAACTTCCAAGAACAGGGAAGGGAATTGTGCTTTAGGGCAGCTAGGAAGAACAGAACCGAGGGCAAGTGCCCGATTATAGAGAAGGGAATGGAACAGGAGGATAACAGGAAGGCCTATCTGATACTCTAGACCTTCATCAAGTCAGGTCAACACAAGACCTCAATCATCAAAGACAGCAATAGCCACCCTCTCACAGACAACACTGCTGTATTCAACCTATGGACTTAATGTTGCGAAGACCTGCACAATGCCCAACTGAAGACAGACACTAACATCCCTAAAACTAAAAACGCCAGACTAGAACCAGCGAGCCTCAAGACATACTAGGAAGAGGCTGAAAGAGCGGTAAGCAAACTGAAAGAAAAAAATCAATCACCTGACTAATCTGTTCAAGTAAGGCGTGGATGAAACAACAAAGGCACTCACTGCTCTGTGCTTATAAGTCTGGGAACGCAAAGAATGGCCCAAAGGATGGAGGCAGTCACTATTCATACCCCTTCCGAAGAAAAAGAAACAACAAACAGTTACAGAACTACAGAATATTAAGCCCAATCATCCAGTCAAGCAAAATCGTGCAAAAAGTGAAACAGAATCGCATCAACAACACAGCTGAAGAAGATACTGGCCTTAGCAACAGGTAGGAGTACAGGTAAGGATCCTGATAGGAAAAAATCTTCAGCATCAGCGGGACTATCTACCACAACTTCATGGATTTAAAAAAATGCTTTTGATAGTCTAGCACGAGGGGATATGATATGTGATGCAAACATTTAAAATCGAAGAGGATGTCATCCAAGTTATCGAAGCAAAGTACTGCTGAATAACCAAAAAGGAGATTTTTTCACGCCACAGTAGGCGTCTGACAAGGGTCCCTATCATCTGTCCTGTTCAACATTTTTCTGGAGAACATCATGCACGAAACCCTTCATGACAATCACACTTCCATTTCCGTTGATGGAAGGCCATTTTGCAACCTGCGTTTTGCAGACTTCATCGATCTGACATAGCAGGCGCTAACAGAGAACTGCAAGACCTTACCAACAGACTGACAGACAGTTCAATGTATATGAAATTGGAGATCAGCACTGACAAGAGAAAAATCATGGCCAGTGGTGGCTTTGAATCAAAGATCTTCGTGAACGGAGTACAGCTCAAAGAGGTGAGCAGCTTTAAGTACTTGAGAGCCACCCTCTCCAAGGACGGCAGCTTCACGACAGACATCCGCATCAGGATTGCAACAGAAAGAGTAGTAATGGCTAGGCTGGACAGGGTCTGGCGCAGCCATAAGTACTTTTTATAGGCTCCTCGTAGTACCGATCCTGCTTTACAAATGTCAAAAGGAGACCCTGCTTTCCGATACTGAGAGGAGAATCCAGGAATTCGAGAAATACTTTTTTTAAGGAGTCTGTGTAAAATCTCGTACAGAGAATATAAAACGAATAACTTTGTCGAAGACTGTCTTTCGATGTTCCTTGAAAGCCGCAGTGGCAAGAGGACGAACTGGCTTACAAGCGAGGAGGAGTGGACTGGTTGCCCTGTACAGGACCTGCTCACTATCGCCTAAGAAAGGCGTTGAGTGGCGAGCTTTGTCAACTGCCGCGTCTATCCATGTGCTCTACCCAAAGATCGGTACTAGTCAAGGGACAATGAATGAATGAATAAATCACGCGCTACCTGCTACAAGCCACGTGACATTTCAAGAACGTGTAAGTGTGTTAACCTCCCAGTACACCTGCGCTACTTTCCCTCTTTCCCTGGCATTGTTCTTATATCGTTGTGGTTTTTTTTTACAGAGAAAAACGAATGAAAGAAGAAAGGACAAGAGAAGAAAACCCATGACAGCTTAAATAGACAGAACTGTGGAGGACCGCATAGCCTAGTGGGTATAGCAATGGCGTCCCAACGCGAAGGCTTACACACTCATCGGTTCGACTTCCACTTAGGGGAGCCTACTTCCTTAAATTGTTCCAGATGTGACTTTGCAGGCGGGTGGGTAAGATACGCTGGGTCGGGTATAAGTCTACTTCCTAATACTTCACTTCCTTAAACCATTAAAGTCATGGAGCTACCCTAACCTTTTCAATGACATTGTAACGCTTGAAAGTTTATCATAATGCATTTTTATATGATTTCTTTGTGGAATAAACCCAAAAAATGAGACATATTAAGGCAATGAAATAGAAATAAAATAAGGCCACCAAACCCAACTAAAGTAAAAAAAAAACACTAAAACA
This sequence comes from Marisa cornuarietis, assembly GCA_004794655.1. Lineage (NCBI taxonomy): Eukaryota > Metazoa > Mollusca > Gastropoda > Architaenioglossa > Ampullariidae > Marisa > Marisa cornuarietis. The sequence goes on from SMMW01000572.1 coordinate 133,278, forward strand.
AAACAAAATGAAATAGAGGCACAAAACAAAAAGTATGAAAGGAAACAAACTGTAGAGTCCGACTCTACAAAATGGCCGGTTACAGAAGGTGCTTAAGACAGAAATAGCTAATAAAGTCTACTTCGAGTACATGGCGTCTCGTCAATAACAAGTGTGAGGAACACAACTGAGCACTCGTCCTTCGGGAAATGACATCATGTGGGAAAACCACCTGAGTGAATGCGGTCTAGTCTCCTTTCTGGAACGACATGGAAGGGGTGCATGCTTTGCAAACATGTAGACAGTACGATACTTCGATCATCATCATCATCATCATCATGAATACGGCAGCAGCAGAGATTGTTGTAATGTTTACTTCTATTGATAGCTATAGTCTTCATGTAGGCAGGACCCGGATGTAGCAACCTTGTTGTCGTCTGCTCTCAGAATCCAACGCTGTGGCAGAACAGTTCCATCTAGACATTCTTCTTCTCTTCACACACACACACACACACACATCCCATGAACTTCAAGCAGGATCGATAACTCTAAATTCTCGCCGCAGCTTGAAGCGTGATCAAACAAGGGCACCAGCCCCACTGCGCATGCGCGCTTCCCATTAAGCCAGGCCTGCATGCCTGCCTGCCATGATTATTGGAGCTGTGAGCTGAACAGGAAGGTGCTATAGTGTCTTTTTTATATTTTTTTAAAAGTGTAATCACACGTTAATCTGAGGCACGTCGAGGCTCCCTCCGACAAACAAGCGCGCACTGGGAGGGCAAAATGACGACCGGTGTCACAGGGGGTAAGCTACCGTGCTGGTAGGAGGGATCCGCTCTTGGATGCTTGCTGTTAAGACCTGGGGCGAGTTACTGCAGGTGGTGATGTGGGTTCTAGGAGGTAGTGTTGGATCTCGACGTTTAAGATTATCCACGTATTTTGACATCAGCATCATCCAACGAGCGACATCGATGACCAAAAGTAATTGACTAACTGGCTGGTGGATAGATGAAATGACCAATACTTTTTGTTACAATAACGGATATAGTCATGGCTCCTTTGAGAATGTAGTATGTAAATTATGCAACAAGCAGGTTTTGCAGCTTTTTGGTCACCAACAGCCGGGTGCACGGGTGGTCATGTTCATTATATAATTGTTTTAGAGGGTAGGCGCTGCGCACTCAGTTCCAGAAGCCGAGTAAACAAAAAGCCTTTACCCGCTAGTCCAAGATAAAGATAAAAAAGAACAAACGAAAGAAAAGGAGTGTCAATTAAGAATGAATAAAAAAGGAGAGAAAGGGGTAAAAAAATGAATAAATGGAAGAACAAAAAAAAAAAAACAGGAAATAGAAGATTGAAGGAAGAGAAAGAATAGAATAAAAGAAATAAAGAAAAGGCAAAACAAGGAAGAAGAAATGAAAGAAACGAATGAATGAATGAAAGACGGATGAGCCGACAAGAGTCAGCCGCTTCTAACCATACTGAGCATGCATAAAATATTCTTTAAAGCAAAACTCGTGTCTGCCATGTGAACTGTTAAGATGTTACCGTACATGTTTCTCTTCTTTTCGTTTTCACAAGAGCACCCCACACACAGAGAGAAACGTTTATTCACGAGATGTAAAGGAAACTTTCTAGGAAGAAATCTGTTGGCTGGCATGTGGAGGCATCAGTTTTACCTGCGGCAGCCGGACCTAGTCGGAACCAAAACAAAACAAAAACAAAAACACACATCCCCTAAACTATCACTAACACCCGGTTCATTAACATCAGTTCATTAATGACACACAACTCTATGCCCCACCCCCTCTGTTCAGTCCGCTTAGCTCCACTTCTGTCTGTTCACTGAACATTTATGGCAACACCTGAACATAATTTCCACAACATCCCGAGTCTGGCTTTATAGCATATTCTATGTATGCTCAGTAAAGTGCGAACCGAGTGGACAGGTAGCAGTGTCAGCCACACAGTATCTACTCTCACCTGAGAACGCAATAAATCATAACACGTGACACTAACCAGCAACACCAACGCCTGGCATCAACGATAGCCTTTGACAGGTCTTCCTTGTAGACAAGGTCCAGTACCCAGGATTCATTTATGCAGTAGCTGCATTCTACAGGTGGTAACGGGTAGTCTACATGTGATAATACGTAAAACCTTCTCAACTTGTTGAATTCCAAAGCAAGCAAAGTCAATTAAAATCCGTTTCAAGGATGAAAGCCTTGTGATCAGAAGGGCCAAACTTCGGTGAGGACTAGTTGCTGCTGCCTGCAATTCTTTTACCTCCATATACTGTCAAACTTCAGACTTACAGGATGATGCTGTTAATAAGCTTATTTGATCCCCCCCCATCCTTTTTTTAACCTTTGCTCGAATAGCCCGACTAAAAAACTGAAAAATCAAGGGAATCACAGATCCACGCATTGAACAAGACATCCAAAAGAAAACTGAATGCAACGCGGGGATTTTCAAAGGTCAAGAGATGCTTGATGCCCTATCGATATTTCATTAAAAGAGAAAAGGGATAAAAACGGAATGCTATACATTGCCGAGAGTTTAAGTCACATTGTTCTTGTGAACAGCTGACCTTACAGGAAAGCCTTCTAACTTTAAAGTACATTTTGTGAATAAATAACTGTAGCTGCATCCATAGATCTCTAAAATATCGCCGGCGACAATATTCCATACAACCTGATGGATAAACAGCAAGTCCTGGACTCGAGGTCTGTTTGTGCTTATTGCTTAAATACTCCGCCTCCGCACCTGACTGCTGACCCCATGGAGATAACGACGGAGAAAGGAGAATGTTGAGCTTCACCTTCCACATGACATGCTCTAGTCACGGTGAGCCACTTACACTATCCCTTCAGTCTCAGGACTATGGAATTTTTTTTATCTTTCACGTTAGAAGTAAAAAGATCAGCTGGGGGCCAGGTGGACAACACATCGCTAAGAGAAGTGCGTGGATCATGCGAAGCAGTCAGTTCACCTGCTCATATTTTATACTCATCTAGCGTCTGGCAACATGTTGCTCATCTGGCCCCAGCTTTCGTATTTATCGCAAGAGTGTGTAATGACTGTTATAAATCTGCACTAGCAAGGTGTCACAATCGTAAGTGATGGTGCTGTGTGTGAAACACTTACAGTACCCACACTATAAGTAGGGAGCTAAGAAAAGCAACTTGCTGTTACCTACCTGTCTGAGGCGGTTACATTAATTTGTTCTCTTAGAAGAAAAGTAACAGTAACCACATCACCTCAAGACTAACAGTGACCACAACACATAAAAAAATAACAGGTGTGAAATTAAAACTAAAAGTGACGATGTCAAATAACGGCGGTGAAATGAAATGTAGCTGGAAAAAAACAAGTAACGGTGACTAATGACAAGTAACGATGACTTATGACAAGTACCGGTGACTAATGACAAGTAACGATGAACGATGACTTATGACAAGTAACGGTGACTAACGACGAGTAACGGTGACGAAGTGGCAAGTAACAGCAGCGCCGTTACACGTAACACTAAAGAAGGGAAACGAAAATGTACGGTGGTAAAAAAAAGGGGGGAAAACTTTGACCGTTAAGAAATCTTCACTAGCTCTAATGCGAAGAAAGTGGCAAAACAGCAAATCTTTGCCCGCTAATAAAATATTTTCTTTTACTTTTTCCCCGTTTCTCTTATCATCCTTTTTTTGTTTGTCGTTTTCTCTCTATCTTTTTGCTAAAAATGTACCTTTCTATGTAATCTGGTCAGCACAGACAAACAGATCAGAGCGAGAGTCATTTCGGATTTTTTTTTTTACTAAATCCAGAGGCAAGTTTCCGCGAAGAGCGCAGCGTGTTCAGATAAATGGGTTCCCGACAGCTGAGAAGATTTTAATTAACTCTCCCAACACTAAGGGCACGCGTGGAGCCGGCACGGGTGCTAGACCCGGAATTACCCGAGATGCTTTGCAGAGGAAGCGGCGAGGACACGTCAGCGCATCGATCTGCAGGAACAAAGGGAATCGATGGCGCAGGACCGACGTAGCTACCTTTCACCACCAGCGCCACGACTCCGACACGCCGCTCTGTGACACTGTGTACAAGCCTCCCTTTTCAGAGTTCACAGGATTGGTGTGCGGGTTGACGGGTGGAGGGCTGGTCTAAAACTGCTGGATAAACCCTCCTTGTTCTCTAACAGAACTTGCTGAAGCCATCACGCAGCCATCTTACCACTCGTAGCTTCATCAGAAAAACTAGTCTGAAAAACGAAAACAAAATTGACACCTACCTCCTGAGTTCTGGAATCAAAAGAACTAAAACAGTCAAGAAAACATTTTTAAAAAACTCCATGGAATGTTGAAAGTTTAGGAAAAGTGCAAAAATACACAGGTAGGGGATCCAAAAATACTGAGATAAAACGGATTTACGAGGGGAAAGATGTCGGTTATTTGGCTGGAATCACAACCATCCAAACGATTTATCCTTTGGGATGACTGGGCTGAGCACGGAGTGGGGTTGATAGTATCTACACACCGTTGTTACAGAAGACTCGGGTGGAAGGGTGTAATGTAACAAGGTAATGTAATGTAACAGTAGATGAGTGCGTGTAGCAGCATGTTACTGAGTGTAACAGTGTGTGACTGAGGGTAACAATGTGCCACAGTGGAATGGCGCACGCGATATTATTATTATTATTATTTGCCCCTTCGAAGACATCCCGGTTTCAATGAAGATACACAGACTAAAGTGCTACAGGCGCCTCTCCTGATTATCTGGACTTGCACAGACGATCCTGCAGCGAGCGGAACAAGGAGCGAGACAAGAGGCAGACAACTTGTAAGAATGGAATGATCCGTCATTCAGCGGATGTCAGAGACGCAAGGCACGTGGAGAGATGGGCTGGAGCCATGAACCTGGGATACATCCGTACACTCGGGTTTATTTTCTCTCCCCTTAAAACCTGCAGCTACAATGATGACAATGACAATGACCAACTTTATTTGTCCCATTGGGCAATTTGAATATGGGAATGTGCTCGAGTTCAACACTGAATGAAAAAATTGAAAACATGAGAAGGAAAAGGAAGTGGGCAAGTAACATGTATCATAGAAATATATAGAAAAAAAAGTTTCAACAAAAAAAAATCAGGTATGCACCTACAATATCACACATGCGCTCACACACACACACACACACACCATTGACAGCTCATCTAAGATGGAGCAGCTGGACTGCGGATGGCACAAATGATTTCAGGTGTCTGTTACTCTTACATATAGGCATGGAATAGCGTTTACCTGAGCTTAATAATACAAATTCTTTTTTTAGTACATGTTCAGGTAATGCAAACCCTCGCTAGTCACAGCCGTGGCCCGTACACAAGCTAACAAGTTAGCAGCTAACCTCCGATGTTGGCGGTTGTCTTTAAATTCAAGACTGCGTATAACGGTTTTCTGCCTAAAGCTACCCGTTGGGGTGAGTGACGAAGTCTCCTGGAGGCTGTTATTATGGTTTCTAATGGCAACGGGAATGAGGATGGTAATGATGAGCATTCTGCTAACGATGATGATGAAAATCGAAAAAAAAATCGAGAAATTAGCATTTTACTACGGGCCTGCAACTAAGGCTGATTCACGGTACAGCAGCCGACCTTGTAACCAGTTCTTCCCTGTAGGGACAGAATAGTCTGCCCGAGACGAGATATGAACCCAGATGATGATGATGATGATGATGATGATGATGATGATGATGATGATGATGATGATGATGATGATGATGATGATGATGATGATGATGACAACAACAACAAAGTTTCTCTGTAGCTGTTTATAGCATTTCCTCTATATCTGCAGTATCTGAACTCAAGAAGTTCATTGTAGGTTCTAAAAGTTCAGCAGACAACATATTTACCTAAAAATCTTGCTTTGATCACCAAAGAAAAGTGACAACCATAACAGGGTTAGAACAACAAAACGTCCAATCGAAATCTACATAATAAGGAGACTGGCTACTCTATACAGTAAGCGTTCGTTTGTCCCCAGGTAACAGAGGCTGGAAACATTTCCCAGGGCTGCTGATGCTGATGCCACCAACTTCTCGGCCAGAAATGCGAAGCACGGATTTAAACTTCTCTGGATTCCATTCGCTTCTGACGTTAACCGTAATTTTGCAATTAAGTGGATAAAGAATTGTGGCCACTGTCAACGATTTTACGCTTGCACATGCGCAGTTGAGAATCTGCTTAACACCGATTATGTGCTGGAGGCAAATTACATTTTTTTCCTCTCAAAATGATTGCTACCCGTGCAACACATCGTGATAAAAACAGCAACAGCTACCACGAGCACGACACCTTGAGGGTGCCTACGGCTTGTCCTCGCTCACACTCACCAAGAGTTTCCTCCCTACTTTGGCTTCGGCAGGAAGTTCAGTCTGTGCGAGCATCGGGTCTCTCGGGTGTTTTCTAAGGAGGATGTCGACAAGAAGCATGCTCACCACGGCCATTGACAGGTGAAGGTAGGAAAAAGGTTGCCATGATCGTGTTAGTCTCTGGAGCCTCTACAGGTGCCAGGGCACTGATTCCACGACCTGACCTTCTGTAACGATACCTGAGCATCTTACATGACTGCGAGTCAAGTTCCTCGCTTCACTCAGCGGAAAAAAATCCCTAAAGAATTATGAAAGAAATGACTGCTTTTCGTGTTTACTCGGTGATGAATAAATAAAAGAATAGGATACAGGTACATCATGAATGGCAGCTGATGTAGTTCCTCGGCTGTGACCCACTTCAACAACTGCCTTTACTGACAGAACAAACACATCATCAAGGGGGCAAGGCCAAGTTTAAGGGTTGGTAAATAACTAAATAATAATAATACTGCAACCATGCTTCTAAACTAAAGTTTGTGCAATGTTATCGGTCACGCTTATTAATATAATACCATTAATTAGTCATTTTAATATAAGGCATACGTGTTTCTAATGAAACAACAAGACATAGCTTTTCTTTGAAGGTTCTGGAAATGATATAGGTCTCAAAGAATCACCTTTTCATGGCACCAGTCTAGTAATATTTGTTCTTCAGGGGTCTAGAGAAGTCACTAAACAGAGAAAGAGAGAGAGAGAGAGAGAGTGTGTGTGTGTGTGTGTGTGTTTGTTTGTTTTAGGAAGCATCAATTGTTTTAACCTCGGCAGTTTGGGACATTTACATCCGCATCAGGATCACAATAGCAACATCGGAGATAGCTAAGCTGGACAGGATCTCGATTAGCTATAACGTCAGGTTTACTATAATGTAATTCAAACATTATTCAAACATGTCAAAAACAGTAGCATGACAGTAAGAAACTCCGACCACTTCCTCATCATTTCGTAAGAATATCAAGGTTAGATGACAGCAGGATGAGACCAAAAGGTCCTGTCATCCCGTCAAAACCTAGAGAAGCCAAAGTTAGGCATCTCTAAATAATCACAAGGATTATTAAAAGCTGAGAAATGTATTGAAGTCGTATAAAATATTTATTAATTCCTTCACATACTGAGAAAAACTGGTATGTAAAGGTAGCAGACTTGCCATGAATAAAAACAAGTTTTTACACAGCAGGGCGGTTGAGCGCTGAACTCCTCTACTAATATCAAAAATCTTCTTGTCAATCCTCATCAATGCAAACAGCAGGAATATAAAATAAATGTACCGGACAGAGGGATCATCAAAGAGTGTTAGATAAATACAATAAATAAAAACAGACAGGTCAGACAAACTAACTGGTTAGCTTAGTGTTTCCAGTGCATTGATATGAATGGCAACATTTGTTACAATATTTTTACAAGCACTGTACCTGGGCGGCTTTAATGAAAGCATTTTTGCAATGACCGTTCAGTGATTGCTGTTTTTTTATTATTGTTGATGTTTTGTGATCAGTCAGCATTCAGAAAGTTTGGAAGGAGAACACAATGGCCAGACGATTTGATACAACAACCACCGGTGTGAAAACCAATCTCTCAGTCGTTGGCAGTCGTACCAAGACCGGACGCCCGGAAAGGAAGGATTGTTTCCCCATCTGGTATTTAGTAGCCCTGCCCACTATCCTCGTCCTAAACATTGGATTTGACTGGCGCTTACATACAGTCCCAACTCGTCCTTATACGACCATCCGTCCATCGCAGATATTGGACGAGAGGCGAGAGGCACTACATAAACAGGGTAGATAATCCATCACTAGGGGGAGGTAACTAAGGAAAACTTTGGTAAAAATCCGTTATTATAAATTTTAGGGTTTGGAAAAAGAATGTACAGAGACTATACCTTTCTGTAATAAAATACTGCATCGAGAATTTTCTCTAAAACCACTCACGAGGTTCTCACGAGCTCTCTCTCTCTTACACACACACACACACACACACACACACACACACACACACACACACACACACACATATAAGTATCGCTGTGGTGGGAAAGTGGGCCGACGTTGTGAACGTTGACACTGATCACCGATAGCTACTGATGATGATGATGATGATGATGATGATGATGATGATGATGATGATGATGATGATGATGATGATGATGATGATGATGATGATGATGATGATGCATTCTCAGACGCGTGTCCGATGTGTCACGCAGCATGTACAGACACTGATAAAAGTGATGCTCAGATAAGGCTGGTCAGTCGCAGCAGCAGTAGTCCCCTTGCCTAAGAGTGAGTTCTGCAGCGGTAACCGATAAAAGAAAGATGCATGGAAGATGCTGAATTTGCAGCCAAATGATCCCCCCTTGGCTGCTGGTGTTTGTTCTCTCCCTTCTCTCTCTCTATATATATATATATCATTCTCTTTCACACACACACGCGCGCGCGCACAGCCCAGTCCCAATGAAAGCTGGTGTCAGACCACTCGTGACCCTGTCCACTGTTTGTGACCTTAACCCCTCCCCCGCCCGTCACCACACCCCACCTGCCCCAGCAGGCGGGCAGCTGCCATCAAGGGCCGTTCGTCGAGATGCTGCACTCTCTGGGTCTGCGTACGCTTCAGCACGTGCTGCGATACATGGTCTCACATTTTCGCTATTTCACGATCGAATTGTGCAATTAAAGGTTTCAAACGGCCGCTTTCTTCCGACCACTAAAAAGACAAAAACAATTTCCCAGCAAAGCCCTTCTTTCTTCCATCTTTTCCCAAAGTAAAGGCAAAAAAAAAAAAAGTCCCATACCCTGACAGCCTTCAGGGCAGTAAATGTAAATGGTTCACCGTGTGTTCAGTGCTCGACATGCGGTGGCTCGATCTAATCGTACAGAAACCTCGTCTCAAATGTAGGCGAAGTTTCCCATCTCACGGCCACCTCTGTAGGTCCTCAAGATGGTCTACGATGACAAAGCGCATGTCGCTGCAGATTCACGAGGCTTTGCAGAAATAACCGTGATGTCACACTGGGGAGCTACCCTTTTTCACACAAACACGACCAGAAATCGACGAAAACAAGGCCCTGTCAGCTCCCACTTCTGATGTAAGCAGTGCTAACGTAAAATCAAACCCCGCCGTTCTTCTCCCTTGAGTCTCCGGTGGCCCAATCGCTATCATTTCCATCTCCTGCAAGATTATGATCGTTGCTTTGTTTTCTCATTGTTCTTGTTTGCTTATTCTTTTCACCGATTGCAATGCCATTACATTCAATCTTAATTCTTTCATCTATTTAGTTCTTTATTTTTTTCATATCAGTTTTTCTTTGACCTTTGCCTAGCTCGGTTTTTGCATGATCACAAATAGCGAGTTTCATGTGTCATATACTGGTAACTCTCGTTTTTAAGGGATTCTTAAAGGCAGCTTGATGGTGTCATGAGTTTTCTGGCCATGTCCATTTTGATTCTGTTCTTCTGGACATTCGTAACTTATTATCCTTTCATGTTCCCCTAAATATCACAGTACTGCTACATATACAGATAAGTATACTTACACAGTTTTGGAAACTGTCAAGTTGAGTGCAGAATTATAGCTAACCCTTTTACCGCCCTGGTAAATCTGTTCTAAATAAATTTCCCCCATGGGTCAGTGTACTATCTCAATCGCACCTGTTGATCTCTATGGGATCTCGTTGTTCTCTATTATATCTCAGTTTTACCGGTGGATCTCCATTCCGACGGACTCACAGGTAAGATATCTAAATCAATCTCGTTCTTACACTTAGACCTTAGACAAATCCAAGATCAGTCTACATGGACCTTAGTGTTATTATTCCCGAAAGCGCGGGACAAATATCTGAGGTCATCAACTTTTTCAATTTCCGGTGAGGTGGCAGGCGCGGATCGTTGCACTTTCTTTGTCCAGGAAGGAAGGAAGGAGGGAAAGAAATAATGAAGGGCATATTAAAGTCCCAGAATGATTCGCTTCGGTTTTGTTTCTTCGGCGAACAGGTTCAAAACTTCAAGAACTCCAGCAGACACACTTCCAGGCATGAACTCAACCGGAAACCCCGATTTCTTGGACTTCACTAACATATTTAATTAGCAAAATTGTTTTTCTTTTCCCGGCAGCACCACAGCACCCGTGCAAACCCCATAGGCCGCAGCACATTAAACAATGCTCACACTTTTATAATCTGAGGTCGATACTTCCATTGCTTTCTTCTCTGCAGTCAATCCTTCAAGAACAGAGTCGATGGCGCAAAGCAGTGGTACTTCGTTCATTCGATGTTAAAAGCGTATCCATCCCCACAGCAACCCCTTCCCCAAATTTAAAAAAAAAACCAGAATATCAAGAAAATATCTTTCTGTCTGCGGACACGCTGATCCGCGTCCTGACACAGGTTATCATAACATCATCCTCTCACAATACTCACCATGACAGACCCAAGGCTCGTCTCTTATCAGATCACTGACGATTACAGACCCACGAACCGTCTCCTGTCAGTGCAGTCGTCGTTGTAGACCCACAACAGCCGGCAAAGTTTTGTCAGCATTTCCTGACACAACGACCGAGTCTCGGGTGGTGAGAGATAAAGGAATGCTGATAAGCTGGACGAATGCAAATGTTTACACCGATCCAGGGGGGGGAGGCGAATGAGTTATCCAACTTATCAATAAACACAGGTGGCAGATGGGGCTTTGGCTGAACTGGCCAACAGCAGTAAGCCTAAAAAAATAAACACAGCTTCGGGTGTGCAGGTACATGTTTGTTTTTGATTGACTTGAAAAATATCTGGATATTGATTTTTAATTCTTCGATAATCACTGCAGCGCAGCATAAGTAATCACTTCTGTGACGGCATCTCAAGACCACGGAAACAATGTCTATACAAGCGAAATTTATGAATTAATAAATAAACATAAGACTGTCGAACTCTGTACGATCCAGAAAATCGCGAGGAGGGCTAAGTTGTTGATTTGCAAACATTTCCTACCCAACCGCAAGTGACTGGCAACGGATTCATGATAGGGGGTGAACAGTGGCAGAAGTAGAGATCTCAGTTCCGGTTTTTAGCCTGTTCTGTGCCAGGTGAGCCCCTTGTACAGTTCTAGTAACTCCAAGCTTCAGATTTCACCTTTACAAAAACAAAAACAAAAAAAAAAATTAAAAAAACACAAAAATTATTTTCTTGAAAGCACCAATCAAAATTTCTCAGTATCCTCATAACTGAAGCACCTGAAGACATGTCTTTAATAAAATATGATTTAAAGACTCTGATGCCGGACAACCCACATAACAACAAGTTCCGACAAGGATGGCGGAGATTCTGTCATAAAGCCCCCCCCTCCCCCCAAAGTGTCGGACAAGCAATTCACATTCGTACTGTTATGGAGCCCCGCTCAAGCCACAACAAACAAAGTCTTCAACAAAGAGTCCGCAGGCTCCTCGTGTCTGGTCAACGGCATCTTCCTAGCCACTTCTCCATCATCCTACGATCCCAGTGATAAGGGATTTCTTTACAATCATTTACTTCAAATTTTCTTCTTTTATCCTCATTTTACTCCACAGACTCCAAGCTAAGCAACGGAACCTGTGCACCGATTGATTTTTGTGCGTTCTGGATATAGGGCAGCTTTATTTAGCTTCATAAGAAGAAAGACCAAATTTTAAAAAAAGCCAACAAAAAAACAAACCCGGAACAGCGAGATAATTGTATGCAGCTTGTTATTGGATTTATTCACCTGCAACTCCTTCCTCGGGGAGCAAAAAAAAAATTAATAAATACATAAAACTAGCTCTTCCGGAATCCGATACTTCTGTACACCATCGAGAAACGTTAGCAGCAGGAATGTGCTGCACTCACTGTGCTGAGCCGTGGTGTACATGCTGTCGTCGCCAAGTCATCGATCTGCAGGAAAAGAGCGAGGCTGGATTTTCCGCAGGAAGGGACTCAGGCACGCGCACGCACTGCACTTGTCCCTGGGAGTTACAGAGCAGTCGGGCCCTTTGTATTCATAATGCATGACCTGCCCCCACCCCCGACCTCTCCTCCCCTCTCCTCCCCTCTCCTCCACCATGTGCCTGCTCTGTTCTCCACCCGTCCTCTTCCCTTCAGGTCAGGTCGTCTTGGATGTAACCTTTGACGCTTCCGGAGCAACACCCGGCAGATTCTCCAAGAGGACAAGTGCTACCTGCTCCTTAGCGCTCTCCATAGGCAGGTTGCATGATTGTCAAGAGATCCATATTTTGTGTCGAGAAAACACACACACACACACACACACACACACACACACACACACACACACACACACACACACACAGAGGCATGCAAGCATGCACAGATTCACACGCACACACAATCTTTTTTCTCTCTTTCTCTTTCTCTCTCTCACACACACACAAGCGCGCACAATGTGTATCTTCGAACATCTTTCTCTTAGCTGTAAAGGATAAACGAATGTTAAAGTACTTTTTCTTCTTATTCTCCCTCCCGTTTCTGAGGCAAGCAGCGTGGGGTGTCCATTTTTTATTTCCTTTCCTGTGCAGCGCTCTTTCTCTCTGTCTCTCCCTCTCTCGTCACAAGCCCACCGTTTGTGCAACGGACAGAGACTTGAACTGTTCAGAGTTCTCTTTATATGTTGCTGATCCTTCGCAGAACTTTTAGTGGGAAAAGCATCAAAGTTTAAAGGTAGAAGCATTTCAAATGGTAAGCTGGGACTAACTGATAGATGCTCACCTTCTGCATCATGTCCGAGCAAAATTCCAAGTTGCCAAACGATCTCGTCTACAACACAGCTTGGGTAGACTCAAGGCCGCCATGTTTGCGGACTCGTTGGCGCGAGAAAATAAACTGAACCAGTGAAACATGCGTACCCTGTGGACGAAAAAAAAACAAAACAAAAAAAAACCTCGAGAAATGCTGGAGTAGTGTCAGCAGTTTTGCACAGACCCGTATGACAAGAAAAGTTTTGGGTGGTGTTGCAATACTATTATCAGCTCTGCCAACTGGACATCGCCACCTTGACATTTAATACCTTGCAATATGCAAAAGCCACGGAAATATTGCAATCTGTGAAAAGGAGCATCTTGCGAGATATGTAAGTAGACTTGTCTAAGTTGCATTCTACCCTTCAAAAATCAGGTCACGCGCGAATCACTGGCTTTGTATTCGAGGATCTGCCAATACAACCATTTCAATGAAAGTCACGCCACAAAAGGTTCATTCTTTTTTTTTTCAATGGCTTTCTTTTAGTTTCCACACAGCGATCGCTGGCCCTACAGATTCTTCCACAACGATTGCCATACCGAAGCATGAAGTAGCCTCATCGGAACTCTGTGTGGTTGTTTGTAACATGTTTCTCTGTCACGCCAATATTCTCTGAGTGTTCAACTTTTCATCGCTGTGCTCTTTTCATCACTGCACGATCTCCAAATTCAGGATCCAGCATTTTGACGACCTCTTCACCCAGTCAGGAGACTGGCAGTCAGCTCATGGGTGCGACGGTTCAAGGGAGGACCTTCAGCATCACATCATGGCGGCTCATTCGAATCGACTTGTGTTTTTAAACGATCATTTTGAATTCCTAAATTTTGATCAGAACGTTAATTTCCATCATTTAAGGCCAACTTATCATTTGACCTGATTTTTCCATTAATTATGCTGGTACCAGTTGTTGGCAGAAGAGCTCACACACTTGGCGGTGATCACACCATACTGTTTGGCAGTAGAGTTCACGCCATCGTTCAGATCACGATATGATGGCTTTAAGGACTAGTGGGGTGCACTTTTTCCCAATGACAGGGACAAGCCTAATGCAATATTTCATTGTCACAAATCTCTCATTCTCGACTTGTAATCTACTCTCTTGAGACATGTAATCAACTGTCCTGCGATACTGTAACCAGCTGTCTTAATATTGAGTAATCATCTGTCTTGAGACAGTGTAATCAGCTTAACGGTCAAAGACCTTTTCTAGCTCTATCCTTCAATATACGCAGTGTTCCAGTTTACAACCTGTCCCCATTATCACAAGCTGACCTCTGACCTGCCCTAGCGCTCTCTTTCCCAGTCCTACCCCTAGTGAAAGAGTCAAACAGACAAATGGCAAATCTACGGAGCTTGCTTCACTTTGCATTGGTGGATGGAGTGATCGCTTTCAATGAATATTCAAGGCTTAGTATCCCGATTCCTTCAATTTCTCAACAACTCTGCCATTTTTTGGGGGGTGTGGGGGTCAGTCTCCACGGTCTTGACATCGAAGACATTAATTTATGCAACAGACCTCAAGGCGCCAGTCTTTGGGTCCTACGTTTTCGTTAACCCTTTGCACTCCCTTAAACTAACGACAGGGAGTGGAGACATCGCATAGAACCATGATGCCAAGATTCTGGGGGGGGGGCAGCAAAAGGGTTAACAAATGGGGGGGGGCACGAGCGTGCAGGTAATGGCCTCCCAGTCCATACTGCACAGCCAACCCAGGACAACAGCAGTGTTCACACTACATGGTCAAGCACACGACGCAAATCATCGTTTGTATAGCTTATACAACCGGTCCGATCAGGTCTTTAACCCTTTATTAATGCATTTGATAGTCGAGCAAAAGGTGTTTGTGTGGATTGTGTCAATCAATGGATAACTGTTTTTATTGACCCGGCAGTGCTCTGGTAATCGATCTATTTGGGATGGTCACAGGGCGCAGAAGAACCTTATCATACTCAGATCAGTATAAACCAGATGAGCCAGCAGATAACCCTGTTAAATCCCTGACAAAACTCTCAGCAGTAAAATGTTTGGGATCGAACGACTGCCCAAGACCAAACTTGTCCTTCAAATCTACTGTAAACATCCATCCTTCAACTTTCACAGTTCCAAAACACCTTTGTGACTACAAGCACATACATAGACATCCAAGACAGCAGAGACTATGAAATTAAAAACTTCAGATCACAGACAAATGCAGACACACGAACACTGGTACACACCTACACAAACACAGACATGTCTTGGATACCATGCTATCTCTGATATGCATAGAAGCGTGTACAGAAGATGTTCTTACGGAAGTATATGGAGGATGTCATTTTCCTGTAATTGTTTATAAGCATGGTTGATGCACTAGAACTAGAGGTTTAAAGGCACTAGAATATGAGGTTTGAAAGTATTAGGTTTGAAGGCTCTGGACATTGATGTGGTACTAGAAGTTTGTAGGCACTAGATAGCGACGTGGGACTAGACAGCGACATTAAATCACTAAAGTGCCACCATCTGCAGGACATTGTGCTTCTCAGAAAAACTCAATGGCTGAGACAGCAGTACGGGGTTGGTAGCTGACGGGGGGGGAGGAGCACGTGACTAGGGACTCCCACAAGGTTACCTTCCGTCTTCAGTCCATCCAGGCACCAACCTACCCCGATTGGGCGCTCGCGCACACACACACACACACACAGCCAAACATGCCCACACACACGGAAAACCTAATCGATCGAGAGGAATGGCCGTCATTTTTCTCCAACTGCTGGCAGCGTCAGTGACATCAAGCGCTGTGGGCCGCCACAAGTGATACCTCTCCCCTCTTTCTCCCCACTCCTCCTCCCCAGATTCCCCTGGAGTATCAGAAGTGGCGATCAAGGCAGCGCGGTCAATGGGGAGCCTGGAGGCTGCACAGTGTCGTCCTGTCGCGCACAGGCACGGAAGGCTTAGTACGAGAAGTCTTGCCAGCAGATGACTGGGCGCAGGTCCACAGGCAGTCCCGTGCTGAGTCTTGTCTTCTTGACTCCAGCATTATAGTGACACTGCCATACAATTCTCGTGCCATACAGTAACACTGTCACACAATTCTCGAGCCGTATAATGACACTGCCATACAATTTTCGTGCGATATAGTAACACTGCCACACAATTCTCGAGCCGTATAGTGACACTGCCATACAATTCTCGAACCGAATATTATCACTGTCACACAATTCTCAAGCCGTATAGTGAAACTGCCACACAATTCTCGAGTCGAATGTTGTCACTGTCACATAGTTCTCGAGCCGTATAGTGACATTGCCAAGCAATTCTCGAGTCGAATGTTGTCACTGTTACATAGTTCTCGAGCCGTATAGTGACATTGCCAAGCAATTCTCGAGTCGAATGTTGTCACTGTCACACAATTCTCGTGCCATATGGCGACACTGGCACATTCTTCTCGCTCTACATAGTGAGCCTGCCACTCATTATTCGTGCCATATGGTGAGTGAACTGCTACTTAGTACTTGTACCATAGAGTGAGACTGCCACACAATTCTTGTGCCGTATAGTGACATTGTCACACGAAACTCGTGCCAAATAATGACAGTGCCACACAATTCTCGTTCCACATAGTGACACTGCCACTTAATATTCGGGCCAGATAGTGAACTGCTACTCAGTACTCGTACCATATAGTGACACTGCCACACAATACTGGTGCAAGAGTGACACTGCCATACAACATTCGTGTTGCCAAATGACACTGCCGCAATGTAGTAAAACTGATACTCATTAATATTGGCAAAATACAACGCCATTGAAATATAAACTCAAAATATTTTGATTAATCCTTTGAGGAAGTAGTTTTGTCTGCCAACAATGACACGAGAACATCACTTGACATGAAAAATTAACACAGGCTATAAAATAAATATTAACGGACTTTTTATCCTGGCACTTAGATCTCTCGCTATTATTAGAAATCTGAACACATTCATGTTGTTCCTTAAAATAGTCAACAGTATTACATCAGTTGAGAAGTGGACAGTAGACACTCCGGAATGGAGGGCAGCAGTGTGATCACGGACTTGTATTACTGGACTGCTTGCAGACGATTTTTTTCAGTGAAGTCATAGAACGAGGCTGGTTACGAAATAGCTTCCGGTTTATTCACATTCATTGTTAAGGCTCGCCGAGACTAACAATGGAAGACCTCGCAAGAGACTCAGCGTTGGTCTCGGCAGACAGACAGCAATCCACCCTATACACGTCCGTGGTGTGACTCTCCTGCAGTCATATAAAGGTTCTACCCAGGAGACACCTGCATGTGTGGAATGCACCCGGAATAAATGAGCCCAGATAATACGAGATTCTTTCTCTAGTAACTGTAAACTTACCTCCTGTCTATGTGTCTATGTCTCAAATTCCTGTCTGAGAGGATGTGAGTCAATACACTGGTGCAGTATAGCGACACTGCCACACGGTACTGGGGGTAAAGTGACAATGGAACATTATATTCGCTCCTTTTCCTGACAATGTCACACAATACTGGAGCAATCTGATGACACTGCCACACAGTATTGGCACTATATACTGACACTGGAACAATATATTCGCTCAGGTTGCTGACTGCCACACAATACTAAAGCGTAGAACTAAGAGAACTAAGAAATATTGAAGCATCCAAACTGCCATATAATACTCATGTCATACACTGACACACCATATTGGCACTGTTCAGAAATCATCACCAAATACTAGCGATGTAAAAATAAAAAAGGAATGAAAGATTGAGGTCGCTGAGAAGTATGCAGAATGTTAGAGTAATACCACAGATGGCAACAACATAATAATAATAAACAACATGTGATTTATTTATTTTCACAGCGCAAATCCCGCTCACCAAGGATCATGCAGTCAGCGCTTAAGACAAGTAGGAGGCAGGAACAAAATACGAAGGAAGGAAGAAAGGAAGGAAGAAGAAACAACAATGAAGACAGCCAGCAAACGACAAATGAAAGAGACACAGGAGAAGCAGGGACCAAACGATGCTAAAGTCGTAATGAAGCTTCCAATAATGTTAACAGACTGTCTCTTACGGCATCAGATTATTTCAAACTCTTGCGAAAATGGCCTCAACACACTGCTGCAGTTTATCTTTCTGTCTCCATAGCTACAGGTGTCATCCACAGACTGCTATTGTTGGTCTTGCTGTATCAGGTAACTATCAATACATCTGACGGCCCTGTAAGAGACTTGTCCTGCAACAAGTGGTCATATAAAGTAACGACAAACAGGTCAACAAAGTGGCGGCTGTCCCGTAATCCTTCTGGTTGTTGGGGGGAGGGGGGGCGAGGTTGCACTTTAATCGCCAGGACCTCCTCGTTCTCACTGCCTTAGCCTTCCCAGCCCTGTGAGGGGTCGAGTACCCTTCGATCCACAGCTGGGTTAACTAGAGGAAAGTGCTCTGTGCCAAATAAAAACCGGCAACTGTGAGCTGTGCACTGCGCGTGGGCGCTCTCTCTCTCTCTCTCTCACACACACAACACACACGAGCGCATATACACACACAAAACACACACGTGAGCGTGCGCGCACACACACACACACAACGTGACCAGCTGTGCGCATGTATGTAGATGTTAATGTATGGGAATAAGTATGTGTCTATATACACATGTGTATATTTGTGCATTTGTGTGTGTGTGAGTGTGTGTGTGTGTGTGTGTGTGTGTGTGTGTGTGTGTAAGTGTGTAAGAGAGAGAGAACTCAACTTTTATTGAACAGACCTGAACCCATCATCATCATCATCATCATCATCATCATCATCATCATCATCATCATCATCATCATCATCATCATCATCATATCCATTGGAGCATCAACAGGAGTTAACTGAGCTTTAGTCTGTATGCCATCGGTTATTTATATATATAGTTATATACAGAAACAGAGAGAATAATAAGGAAGAGGCTGTGGGGGGAAGAAGGCTAAGAATGGAGTTGGCTAAATCAGGACACTGGCATCCCGCCATTAAGAACGTTCCTTAAACTATTGATTTACACTGGGACACTGAGCCACTCGCATCTCGCTCCACACCCACGCGCACATGTGCGCAACAGCCACGCATTACACACAAAGATACACAACACTTACACTTTACACACAAACATACACGACACTTACACTTTACACACAAACATACACAGCACTTACACTTTACACACAAACATACACGACACTTACACTTTACACACAACCATACACAACACTTACACTTTACACACAAACATACACAACACTTACACTTTACACACAAACATACACAACACTTACACTTTACACACAAACATACACAACACTTACACTTTACACACAAACATACACGACACTTACACTTTACACACAATCATACACAACACTTACACTTTACACACAAACATACACAACACTTACACTTTACACACAAACATACACAACACTTACACTTTACACACAAACATACACGACACTTACATTTTACACACAAACATACACGACACTTACACTTTACACACAAACATACACAACACTTACACTTTACACACAAACATACACAACACTTACACTTTACACACAAACATACACAGCACTTACACTTTACACACAAACATACACAGCACTTACACTTTACACACAAACATACACGACACTTACACTTTACACACAAACATACACAACACTTACAATTTACACACAATCATACACAACACTTACACTTTACACACAAACATACACAACACTTACACTTTACACACAAACATACACGACACTTACATTTTACACACAAACATACACGACACTTACACTTTACACACAAACATACACGACACTTACACTTTACACACAAACATACACAACACTTACACTTTACACACAAACATACACAGCACTTACACTTTACACACAAACATACACAACACTTACAATTTACACACAATCATACACAACACTTACACTTTACACACAAACATACACAACACTTACACTTTACACACAAACATACACGACACTTACATTTTACACACAAACATACACGACACTTACACTTTACACACAAACATACACAACACTTACACTTTACACACAAACATACACAACACTTACACTTTACACACAAACATACACAGCACTTACACTTTACACACAAACATACACAGCACTTACACTTTACACACAAACATACACGACACTTACACTTTACACACAAACATACACAACACTTACAATTTACACACAATCATACACAACACTTACACTTTACACACAAACATACACAACACTTACACTTTACACACAAACATACACGACACTTACACTTTACACACAAACATACACAACACTTACACTTTACACACAAACATACACAACACTTACACTTTACACACAAACATACACGCCAGTCACGCTTTATGCTCCCGTACATGCGCAATGGTCACTTTTTCCACTCATGCACGTGCATACATACGAAAGAGAAAATGTCTGTTAATTGCTGTGCTTAGCCATTCATGTCAGTGCCAGTATATTAATACAAATCAATTGATAAAGAGTCTGTGTAATGACCGCGTTTGAAGTCTTAATTAATCAAACTGGTGAGTCATCAGACTGACAGGATACCCGTGGGTAACTAGGTCTAAATCTAGACCACCTGCAGACAAACCACCTGTGTCGGCCACATTTTTTGTTTTGTTGTTTGTTTACACGATATCGACGGGAGCGGTGAGTTCAGCCCACTGTCAGCAGCAGACACTATTCGCATACCAGGCATGCGTGCACCTGCGCGTGGCCACCGTGCAAACAAGCTCGCCACGCAACAATACCTTCACCGGTGTCGAGGCTAGAGAAGGCGGCGCCGTTTACACAGGTGTGGATGGGAATATTACCTGGAGATCGATTTTCTCAGCTGCCTCCAGCGACATCGCAAAGTCCGATCTCAAACAGGAGTCGATTGTCACAGAGCGAATGCACCTAAGAGACCAGCGGCTGCCTTATCCGTTCAATGATTACAGGTGATTTTGCGTTAATTACCGTTTCACGTGGGTGTATCTGCCCCCAGCAATTTATACGGAACCAGATACCCACGGCTGACGATTACAGTTAATTTCTAGGATAAATATCGTCGCCATGCTCTATAGACGGTGGTTTTACATACATTAACTGCGCATCAACCAATTACCCGACCATACCCCAAAGCAGCTATCCTGTCTGATTTCCATCAACATTATATATATATATATAAAACAGGTAGTGTCAACCTAATATCACGTATTAACCTCATATCACGACCCATCAACCTCATACCATGTGCCAGCAGCGTGTTACGACTACTTATCACACACCTAACATCATTTATCATTCTACTCCTATAAGTATGGTCAGCGTTCTAACATTGACCACCAGACTAACTAACACTAGCTAACACTAGCTAACAGGCAGCTTCACACTTTTATTCCCAGGCGATGTACTTACATGGAAGTAGTGTTCACTGTCGTACTACTTATCGTCTGCTTAATTTGTCATCCGCTCACTAGAGAGTCTCTAAACGGTCACTGAGTTTTGAGTTCAATAGAATTTGTTAGGACTAGTCAAGGCACTAGTTCAGTACTGCAAAAAAAAAATTATTATCAAAGAATACTTACTGTCAAAGCTTTTACACACACACACACATCGGTTGTATGAAAGAATCGTTTCTTTAAATAATAATTATTTTACTTCAAAAATATTTGTTAGTGACAAGGTAAAACTAAGAGGTAATAAAGCACAGATCAGACTATGATGTAGCTCAACATGTCGTTGATCAAACTGTTGATGAAGATATTTTAATGTGGTAAGACTTTGGTTATGCTTACCAAACCTTTGGCTGAACTTTCTGTTGCCAGTGTTTATCACCGAACTCAAGACTTTCAAGAGACGCAATTCCGTGAGCCACGTGATCTCCCCGAGCTGCTTACTGCGGCATCATTCACTAACTGAGCGGACTGCCCACTAAGCCACAGGGCAAAAGTCACGCTTGTCTGTGATGGTTCGTCGAGCAAAACGATTTAAAATCCGATACGAGCACACAGTTAGGTAGATCAGTCTTCTTGGAAAGGTGGAGTGGTGATGTTTTAATCAGTTGCTCTGCTGAGACAGACAGACCGGGGAAGAACGTGTGGAGGCAAGGAAAGCAGCTTTTCAAATCACCGCTAAAAAAACCCCTGGCACTTCCACCCTGTTCTCCGAAACAAGACATCGAGTTTATCTTGTTTCCGTTTCTCTCAACGCGTCCTCAATCTGCTAGACTAGAATAAAGGAGCAAGAAGGTGTAACAGAAAAAGATATGCAAGGAAGAAGAGACAATGAAGGAAAGGAAACAACTTGCCTTCTTACATTTATATATAGCTGTGACCCTGCTGACCTCCACAGGTTAGGGTGATGATAGTCTCTCTCCTCAGAACTGTTGATATTTTTAATCATGCGACATTCGTTTCTTTTTTTCCCCGTATGTAAATCACGAGGGGTGTGTGTGTGTTGGGGGGGGGGGTAACAGCTGCGAAGCGGCCCAGCATCTTCTTAAACCCGAAATTTGTAATCACGAAGAAAAAAGAGGATATTTTCTCCGACAGCTGCAGGACCGCGCGGGGCAGGACTGGGAGGGCGAGGTGCTGCTGGGGTTCTAACAGTTGTCTAGACTGCCCAGTCTCTGGCAGCAGACGACATCAAAAGGCCATCAGTGTCGCCAGCATCTGCTTGGGGGCGCCAGCTGTCGCGAGCTGCAATCTTGTGAAATGGGTTTCAGATGGACCTGCCGGCACGAGGGTCACACTTACTTCGCTGGTCACGAGATGCTACTGTCACGCGGCTGGACATCCGGCAGGGAAATGCGCATGACTGAAATATCTACACGAGACGAATATCCCCCTACCACCGAGTGATATGTTTACACGCAACGACTGGGTAAGAAATCTCTGCACAAGAAGACAAGGGAGGAGCAGGTCTAATTGAGATATCTACACAGGAAAAATACACTTGTCTAAGACCTATTTGTCTCACAGACATATATATATATATATAAATTGTATATATATACACGAGATAAATACACACGACTGACATATCTACAGCCGATGACTAAGTCTAAATATTAATACGAGATGATTGTGCCTGAAATACCTACCTGGTACAAATATGCTTGAGTGAGATACACATGGCTATGCCTACCTGACGTACCTATGGAAGAATTAATACACCTGGCTGAGATTTGTACCCACGATGAACATACCTACGTATTTTACTGGTAAATCAACAAACCTGGCTGTGGTTGTTACGGGTGAATGAACAAGGTCTGAATGAAAATGTAAACATGACTGGGATATTCACAAAAACTGAAGATGTTCGATCTCACCGCTCGATCATCATCGACAAAGAGGCAGAGAGTGAGAGAGTAAGGTCCCGAGCCATTGGTGCCTCACCTGTCTTTACTTTGTCGACAATGCGACCACAAAAAAGAGAAAGGACAGTGTCTCCAAATGATGCTAACCTGAATAACCTTCCCTCTTGACCATTGGTAAACTTTGCAGTTCTTTGTTTTTCCCGAGCCTTAACAGCGCTTTAATCAAAGGACAATCGATCTTTTCTTTCAAAGTAAAACTACAACCGACCTACGGTGCGATCGTGGGTGAGGGGTGTCCTGGGTGGAGTGGGGTGAACAACGTTTGTCTGTTTAATACTTCCATTCATTCTCTTTTGGCTGTTTTGGATGAGGTGGGGTTAAGAACGTTTGTTTAGTACTTCTAGTCATTCTTTTCTGGTTGTTTCGAGTGAGCTGGGTTTAAGAACGTTTGTTTGTTTGTTAAGAACGTTTGTTTGTTTCACACTTCTAGTCATTCTTTGTATGCTGTTTGGTAAAATCCCTTGCAGTTGTTGAAAGGAAACTGGCGCATTTAGCAACAACTTCTGGTCTTTCTTTCCCGAAGTTCATTGGCTGCCACAACTTCAACCCACCCTAACTCATGTCCCTGTCTTTGGGCGATCAAGTCCTCTGGGTGGCTATTAACCCCTTTGTCCTCATCGCCAATCCCGTCAACATCCTGGTCCCTTCCAACTGCACGCAATTAGTCGTCTGCGCAAGAATGTCTCCCAGTTCTCCTGTGACTGCTGACTTGGAATGTCACCGATGTCATTACGACTTACCAGAACATTCCTCGGTCCTTAATGATGTGGTTTGGGTAAAGGCTGTACTTGAAGGCTTCGCTAATTGCTTTAGAGGAGCTGGCGCCATGCGCAAAGCATTGCAGAACAATGCAATGCAACAGAGCCAGCCAAGCCCACAAAATTTTTTGTGTGTGCAAACTTCTATGCTAGCCTTTCGAATCGGCTTACAAAAGTAAGAGGGAAGAAAATATGGCAACAAATTGCTGCTTCAATTATAAATAGAATCATGCAAACTGCACGACTTAATGGGAAAACATCACAGTTTCTACAAATAAAAAGCTGAGGCTGAATAAAAGGGTTTCAGCATGGCATATTTTGAAAGTGTATTTAATTAAGGGTTAATTCATGAGCATGGATGTGGTGTCTACGGGTTAATATGGGTGAATGAGAATGTGAACACGACTGAGGTATCCTCGTGAACCAAGAATAATCTCACCGCTAAAACAAATGGCTGTCTCAGCTATAAATATAATCTTGCAAGGTGCAGGATGCAAAAGGAAAACACTATTTCTACAAATAAAATGTTGAAGGTCAATAGACGAGTTTCAGGATTATGGATTTTCAATGGATCATGAAGTCATTGAACGTTATTTTAGTAGACCAGCTCTTCAAAATGGATGATTAACGAGAACACGCCAAAACTAGAGAAAATACGAAACAAAACCAAATAAAAAACAAAACAAATACACTTCAAGTGCATACAGGGGGAACAATCGTTTCTGACAAGAACCAGCAACTCTCTCTCTCTCTCTCTCTCACACACACACACACACACACACACACACACACACACAAACAAATACTTGCTCTTTTTACTGCACTACAAATAACACAATTCCACCATTAAATGCTAATGTTTTTACCTGTTGAAATGAATTTTGATTGGCTAAGATTATTTAGAGCCTTAGGAAAATAATTTCGGCTGACTGTTATCCACCAACAGCAGAGTATATCGTTATAATCTAGATGAGTGGCTAAGAGGCAGCAGTCAGGTGAACGTCTCGTGTTTTCAAATATTCAACCTGACCTGTCAATCGTAACCACCCAACTGGGATGTACGGGCGGTTTGTTCACCTGATGATTTTTTTTTTTTGCGCGATTGTTTGACTTACAGGTGGTCATTTACTTTCTTTTAATAGGTAATTTTACTCATTCATCAGTACTGTGACATTTATCTTTATATCATTTATTTATTTAAAATAACAGTTTGGAAGGGAACCCATGATTCTTTGTAATATTCATAAAACAATAAACCCATCCCACTCACAGCAAAGAATACCTTTCAGTTTTTTCTCGGTTCTGCTTCATCACTGATCACGATCAGACATTCCATCGATCCCAAGGGCAGATGACCCCAACCCCCTCCCACCAACTGATGCATTGAGTCAGGAGAGTTAACTATACCACTGGCATTCCCTTAATGGAATGAGTGCGGACCATGTAAATAAATCTTTAGTATTCAGACAAAATGTCTGGAAGCTTTCATTGCCAAAAGTGCTTGCGGTTTGATATGAACCAGGGACGGGACTGAATGCACTGCTCTTCGCTAAGTTCACACAGGAACAGGAGTCACTGCCAAAACCTCTCTTAAAGGCCGATAACTTGCTTTGGAGACAATTCGTTAGTTGTGTATAGTCAGAAAGCCATAAAATAAAGTTTGGTGTGAGTGGCACTGTACTCTTGACAAGTCATAACTGATTGCCAACATCTTTGTGTACATCTTTGGCAATGTATATCTTTGTGTTAATCTTTGACAAGTTTTCTAAATCTCGTGTTGGGTGAGATTAAAGACAGATTCCCATGTCGAGAGAGTATCGTTGACACACTTGTGTGACTTCCGTTTAGAGTTCTAGAACTTTTTCTTTTACCACCGATACCCGTGCAAACGACTTATATCACTTTAATGCGGGTGGTGGGAACGTTAAACTAAAAAGCAAACAAAGCACTGGTATCACCTGCTTTCTGGTTTGAACGGAGGATTTCTACAGGAATTAAATAAAAACGAAGAAAGACAAATCCTCTGTACTGCTGTTGATTTCCACACAAAAAAACGCTTGACCTAGCATTCTGGCCAGGGAAATGTTCTTCCTTGACTGAACTACAGACAGAAAACGTTGGTCCTCTTCCGAGTGAGCTCTGCTCTGATATTTGATTAATACCTCATGGTATTAATGGTGGAGGTTCTTCAAGTTAGACAACTGTAGGGTCGAGAAAAAGATGAAATCACAGCCGTCAGATCGATGGTTGTCTGTCTTTGCCGAGTCAAACGTGCGTCAGTCGTTGACCAATCGCTGGGCGCTGCTAGAAGTTTCTGCCACCATGTTAAGACATGAGTGTGTGTACAGAGGCATTCCTAGACATTACCAGGACACCCACCCCGATAACGCTGTAGGTGAAACACTCGAGTCAATGCGACCCTGATTGCATTTCCTACAGCTTGGATCTCGAATGGCCTGCTCTTCCTTATTCTCATGTCCACCCAAATATCATAGAACGCTTCACTATGTGTAACTAAGATTTGTGTGAAATTTACAGGAAACCATTGGTTGTGTTTTTTTTAATGTGTGTGTGTGTGTGTGTGTTGGGGGGGGGGTACGCTCAGGAACGCTGGAACTGTGGTCAAAATGCCGAGCGAAGTCGAGATTTGTTTACCAAGACGTTGACAGTACAATGGGGCGTCGTGGAACTTCAGAGATTTGACGCATCGACACTTTGCCCGGTTAAGAACACCCTTTAGGGATTTTCCTCAGGGTATTTACAGACAACAGAGAAGGTTATTCTCCTACTCATCATTATCTCTTTCCTCGTTCAGATTACAAAATCACCACTAGATGCAGACACATTTCCACTAAATAAACCAATCAGCCAATGAAGGCAGGGATTGTGTGATATCAACTCATCACCCGAAAGAATAAATTACCACGGACGAACATTATCAGAGAGAGAAAAAACTGACTGAGAACGGTCTAAAAATACACTTCATTGTAATATTGTAAAAAAAGAAATAATGTTTTCCGTCCTGTCCAACGTCTAGTGTCGTCACGGTGGGCTGCATAGATCATGCGGTCAACAAGTCAAACAGCAAAAGATGCATTAGATGCACCATACTGACCCACCCTACCCTCACCTGATCGTCACCCGATCTTCAGATTTCTCACTCTGACACCTACCGATCTATTTGCCAGACAAAAGTCGGACTCTAATGCCCTTTAAAAAAAAACACACAAGGCTCTTCGAGAACAGTGTTCAGAACAGTTTAACAGGATTAGCACCCCGCGTGATCGATGAGTTAATATCAGCTGTCTACAGAGAACGTGTAGAGGGAGAGAGAATTGAAATTTTGCTGAAAGCTGGAGCCGTTCCCCTTTCGCATCCCCGTCGCCTTGCATGCACACCCACGCATGATGAGCGGCGTTCAGTCCCAGACAAGCGAGAAAGGCCTGCACTCCCGCCCACTACCTCGGTGAGTTTTGGCCAGCTTTGCCCCTTTTTCCTCCACCACTGCTTCCTCCTTACATGCTCCACAGCGAAAAGGGAGCATGCACAGTAAATAGTCAGTCGTGGTCTGGCGAGTGTTTAACCACATGGTGTTGGCTAGACCAAGTTTCGGAGACCATGGAGGGACTTAAAACACTAATATTCCCTTACGAGATGACATGACATTGATATATTTACGGCATAACAAAACAATAATGTTTTTTCAAGAGGATGACAAAACATTAAAATTCATTTACAGGACATACATGGTTTTCAGAAACAAAATTTGATGAATTTTGTTTGGCAAAGGTTAAGACTTTGCGCGTATGAACGCTTTGTACTTGATAAATTCTGGCAAAACAATGTTAATTTTTTTATAGCTTTTTACAGATTAAAGCATATTTGGATCTCTTTTGTGTCGTCCACTTGTGTTATCTCGTAATATTTATGGCTTTATACCGTATTATGATAAGTCATCACATACCTAAAACTACTGGACAGACTCCGCGTGCGCAGCTGTAAAAGTACTTGCTGAAGCCATCACATCACCATCTTACGAATCGAAGTTTGTCTAATAAACCAGCATGTAACAAAAACAGATTGACACATACCTATTCAGTTATGAAATCAAATTACTTAAGTTGTTAAAGTAAAGAAAATAACACGCAACATTGACAGTTTAAAAAAGAGTGCCAGGGCAGAACAGGTCGGGAAGAGCACTCAGACCGTTTGCCGTACGAGTACCAATATGGCGGCTTGTCATCTTCAAGCAAAGTCAGCCAAGGTCTACCTTGAGCTATACATCAGTGAATTTCACTGACCGAGTTTCGGAATCTTAAGCCTGCTGTAAAGAGAAGACTACCTGGATTCTTTCAATCTCCTTGTGCTCGTTTGGCACGCTGTGGACAAATGCTGAACACGTATTTTAGAGATGCTGCAATAAGCAGTTCAAAAAGTCCTTACACGGAGAAACTTAACGGAACAAGTACTGAAAAGACGTTGGTACAAACAGTAATTGACGGCTGCAACAAAGTCTGAACACGGAGGAACTTTACCAACCAAAGATTACGAAAAACATAAAAATATAGCCATCTTCATCTTCAAGATCAAGATGAAGATCGAGAATAAGACGAAGACAAAGAACAAGAAGACAGATCTTGGCTGCAAACTCATCCACAATTATTTGACCACGTGACCAACACAGAAACCTGACACTGCTTTGTGTATTTATTTGTTTGTCCTTTGTTTCCCCGGGAATAAACCAGGCGCCAAGAGGAGAAAGTCTTAGCAGCGGCGGTGAATAAAACTGACAGCAGCAGCGCTTCACACAACTACCCCCCCCCCTTCCTCACCCTCTTCACATCTCCTTACACTCCTACTCAGCTTTTTTCAAAGATAAGGCCTTTGCATTTTTGTCCCTTTACGACAAGGGTGGCCATATACGGCCCGCTACATCATTTGATCAGCTCAGCCAAGGGAACCACAGATTTCAGTAAATCTATAAACATTTTTCATACAAGCATAAATGTGTTTAACGGAAAACTACTACTACTACTACTACTAATAATAATAATAATGCAAATTTTGGTTGACGAGCACGGAACGTCTATTGCGGGATAGACAGAACAAATACAATTACATGAAGGGACAGACAGCATGCTTCTAGTCGGCTGTCCGCGGCCTATATGGACGATGTTGGAGAATTCTACATACATGTGACCTTCACCTCAAGCCGAGGGTAGTCCACTTCCGGTTTGATGTCGGCTGTTGATACATGTAGCGTGTTTCGCCCATGTTGGGTCATACAATTGAAAGGATCGGCAACCTTGCTGTGTACTTTAGTGTACAGTTCGCCTACAAGGGTTCAGCAGTATCCTTTGATGGATTTCCATAAGATGAGCGAATGAAAAAGCTTTGGCTGGTAAAAATCTGTTTGTGTTATGATGGTGTGCAAACATGTCTGTGTGTGTAGCATGCGTGTAGGCACTTGTTAAATTTGTGTACTAAATTATAATAATTATTATTAGTTAACTTTCACTGCACAACCACAAAAGAAAATTATGCATTAGGAGAAAAAGATTTTGCTCCTATATACTCTTTCTCCTCTGGGAACTTTTTAATTATAAATACATATTTATATATTCCTAACAGGTCTTTGATTATGCTTTTCATAGGAGCAGAGCATAGTTTTTCGCGCATCAAATAACGAAAAGGTAGATTGTGGTGACTAAGAGAACAGCAGTGCCAGGCAAGCTAGGACTGTACATTTGAAAAAGTATAAACACTGTGGCGAAACAGAAATTTTAACCAACTAGTGCAAGCTAATGTTTAAGCAGATCATTTTGTATGGCCCGCGAATGATGTTATAAATATCAAAACGGCCCGTGAAGGAAAGAAAGGTTCCCCACTGCTGTTGTACGCCATGGATGTCGGCAGAGACTAGGAATCCTAAAATCCCCGCCACGTTTATCGAACACATTGATTGCACGTGTAAACACACTCCCGTCCTCCCAGCCCCCTGTCTACCGCGTGCTGCCTTGCTTGCCACTGGGATATTTTTAACCTCCACCGCCGGGTGCAAGCGCACCAGGACGGTGCATTTTATTTATTTATTTATTATTTTTGTGTCAACAAAGAATTGCAAACCTGTGTGTAATGCATGTGTGGGTGCGTCTGTGGATATTGATCGCGGAAAGGTGACTGTAGGGATCTTTTGTGGTCTGTGACTACCTCGTGCACAAGTGATGTGGATGACAGAAACCTTTCTTGAACCATTCGAGGATTGCAAGCGATAAGAAGGCTAGTGTTTTGGGGGTATGTCAAAGAAACATAATGACACTAAAGACACAGAATGTTATTTTACTACAATGTTACAACAGCTCAAAACACGTACAGAAGTTACGGGTGCCAAGTATTGTAAAATATGTCATCAAGGAGATGTGTGCCCCCCTGTTTATACAGGACACAACGCTGTACGCTACAAATTACACTGTACCCCAATATTTTCACGGGGAACAACATTGTACCTCATTGTTTGTACAGGGCACAACTTTGTACCCCGCTATATATGCCGTGCTGATATAATGACACGTTCCAGGGTACTGTAACATGTTGTATACACACGACATATTGTATCTTGTGTTACGTACTGCATTGGAAGATATATTTTGACAAACTAGGTATCCACGACACACAATGCCAGGACACTGTGACGCTTTGCATGTACACACGACACACCATGCCACAGGAAACTGTGACGGGCTGCGTATACACACAACATTACGTCATAGGACACTGTGACGCACTGCGTGTACACATGACAAACCATGTCGGAATTTTGTGATGTACTGCATGTACATCTGACACTCTCTGCCACAGGACACTGACGCTGCGCATACGCACGAAACACTATGCCACAGGGCACTGTGACGCACTGCGCATACACACGACATTACGTCATAGGACACTGTGATGTACTGAGTATACACACAACACCATGCCACATGTCACTGTGACGTACTGTGTATACACACAACACCATGCCACAGGACCCTGTGACGTACTGTGTGTACACACAACACCATGCCGCAGGACACTGTGACGTACTGTGTATACACACAACACCATGCCATAGGACACTGACGTACTGTGTATGCACACAACACCATGCCACAGGTCACTGTGACGTACTGTGTATACACACAACACCATGCCACAGGTCGCTGTGACGTACTGTGTGTACACACAACACCATGCCACATGTCACTGTGACGTACTGTGTGTACACACAACACCATGCCAC
Source organism: Marisa cornuarietis (assembly GCA_004794655.1). Lineage (NCBI taxonomy): Eukaryota > Metazoa > Mollusca > Gastropoda > Architaenioglossa > Ampullariidae > Marisa > Marisa cornuarietis. The sequence goes on from SMMW01000572.1 coordinate 164,897, forward strand.
AGGTCACTGTGACGTACTGTGTATACACACAACACCATGCCACAGGTCACTGTGACGTACTGTGTATACACACAACACCATGCCACAGGTCACTGTGACGTACTGTGTATACACACAACACCATGCCACAGGTCACTGTGACGTACTGTGTATACACACAACACCATGCCACAGGTCACTGTGACGTACTGTGTATACACACAACACCATGCCACAGGTCACTGTGACGTACTGTGTATACACACAACACCATGCCACAGGTCACTGTGACGTACTGTGTATACACACAACACCATGCCACAGGTCACTGTGACGTACTGTGTATACACACAACACCATGCCACAGGTCACTGTGACGTACTGTGTATACACACAACACCATGCCACAGGACCCTGTGACGTACTGTGTGTACACACAACACCATGCCGCAGGACACTGTGACGTACTGTGTATACACACAACACCATGCCATAGGACACTGACGTACTGTGTATACACACAACACCATGCCACAGGTCACTGTGACGTACTGTGTATACACACAACACCATGCTATAGGTCACTGACGTACTGTGTATACACACAACACCATGCCACAGGTCACTGTGACGTACTATACACACAACACCATGCCGCAGGACACTGTGACGTACTGTGTATACACACAACACCATGCCACAGGACACTGTGACGTACTGTGTACGTACTGTGTATACACACAACACCATGCCACACGGTCACTGTGACGTACTGTGTATACACACACCATGCCACAGGTCACTGACGTACACAGGTCACTGTGACGTACTGTGTACACACAACACCATGCCACACTGACGTACTGTGTGTACACACAACACCATGCCACATGTCACTGTGACGTACTGTGGTCACTGACGTACTGTGTACACATAACACCATGCCACAGGTCACTGGTACACACAACACCATGCCACATGTCACTGTGACGTACTGTGTCACTGTGATGTATATACACACAACACCATGCCACAGGTGTGTGACGTACTGTGTGTGTGACGTACATACACACAACACCATGCCACACTGACGTACTGTGTACACACAACACCATGCCACAGGTCACTGTGACGTACTGTGTATACACACAACACCATGCCACAGGTCGCTGTGACGTACTGTGTGTACACACAACACCATGCCACATGTCACTGTGACGTACTGTGTGTACACACAACACCATGCCACAGGTCACTGTGACGTACTGTGTATACACACAACACCATGCCACAGGTCACTGTGACGTACTGTGTATACACACAACACCATGCCACAGGTCACTGTGACGTACTGTGACTGTGTGTACACACAACACCATGCCGCAGGACACTGTGACGTACTGTGTATACACACAACACCATGCCATAGGACACTGACGTACTGTGTATACACACAACACCATGCCACAGGTCACTGTGACGTACTGTGTATACACACAACACCATGCTATAGGTCACTGACGTACTGTGTATACACACAACACCATGCCACAGGTCGCTGTGACGTACTGTGTGTACACACAACACCATGCCACATGTCACTGTGACGTACTGTGTGTACACACAACACCATGCCACATGTCACTGTGACGTACTGTGTGTACACACAATACCATGCCACAGGTCACTGTGACGTACTGTGTATACACACAACACCATGCCACAGGTCACTGTGACGTACTGTGTATAACCCTCAACACCATGCCACAGGTCACTGTGACGTACTGTGTATACACACAACACCATGCCGCAGGACACTGTGACGTACTGTGTATACACACAACACCATGCCGCAGGACACTGTGACGTACTGTGTATACACACAACACCATGCCACAGGACACTGTGACGTACTGTGTATACACACAACACCATGCCACATGTCACTGTGACGTACTGTGTATACACACAACACCATGCCACAGGTCACTGACGTACTGTGTATACACACAACACCATGCCACATGTCACTGTGACGTACTGTGTATACACACAACACCATGCCACAGGTCACTGACGTACTGTGTGTACACACAACACCATGCCACATGTCACTGTGACGTACTGTGTGTACACACAACACCATGCCATAGGTCACTGACGTACTGTGTGTACACACAACACCATGCCACATGTCACTGTGACGTACTGTGTATACACACAACACCATGCCACAGGTCACTGACGTACTGTGTGTACACATAACACCATGCCACAGGTCACTGACGTACTGTGTGTACACACAACACCATGCCACATGTCACTGTGACGTACTGTGTGTACACACAACACCATGCCATAGGTCACTGACGTACTGTGTATACACACAACACCATGCCACATGTCACTGTGACGTACTGTGTATACACACAACACCATGCCACAGGTCACTGACGTACTGTGTGTACACACAACACCATGCCACATGTCACTGTGACGTACTGTGTGTACACACAACACCATGCCATAGGTCACTGACGTACTGTGTGTACACACAACACCATGCCATAGGTCACTGACGTACTGTGTGTACACACAACACCATGCCATAGGTCACTGACGTACTGTGTGTACACACAACACCATGCCATAGGTCACTGACGTACTGTGTGTACACACAACACCATGCCATAGGTCACTGACGTACTGTGTGTACACACAACACCATGCCATAGGTCACTGACGTACTGTGTGTACACACAACACCATGCCACAGGCCACTGTGACGCACCGCGTACACGCAGCAAGCCGCGCAATAACTGTCACCATGTGTTGTGCCTGTCGGCTGCCAGCAAAATGCCATCGCTGCACGACAGGCGCCTGCAGGAATGTCGCACCCGGGTCTCCGCGACTGCCGGCCCGGTGCCAGACAATGGTTGATCGATAAGCACACCGGCCTCGGCACAACCGCCCTCCTCCCACTCTTCCGCGTAGTTTATTTCAACGTGGCTACGCGCCAGCCATCTCCCTCCCCTTCGCTGGAAGTGATACACTTGTTATTGTCACGTGTTCACGTTGCCTACACACCATGCGAGACGCAGGAGTCTCACAACATACGTGTTTCTGGGGGAGGGGGGAGGGGGAGGATTGAGTAGCATCAGAAGCTAGGGAGGAGCGGGTCTGCTAGTTTCCTTACTAACACAGTCTCGGCTTCTTAAACTGAGCTCAGACCTTTTGGACAAAAGGCTACACGTTAATCTGACTAAAACAGTCTCCACCACAGCGAATGTCCACTAGGGAATGGGCTGGAGGAAACATCACTTACTGATGTAACAAACAAGCCGACATGTCTACTCCCCGAGAGAAAATACTCTCTCCATTTAGGCAATACCACCTTATCACAGATATCCATTTAATAATCAAGTACAGCAATCGAATAATAATAATTTGCAATATATATTAGAATCACCTTCTACAATATTCCCTCATACACTTACAACTATTCATTTACAAAACAAAATATGTATATGGCAACAGTACGTTCTATTCATTCCTCTATTATTTCATTCCTACCCTTGCTTATCACGAGCTCTTGTATGTGACTTCTTATTATTATTGCAGTTGTAACAGCCATGCCTTGAGTTCCTCTTTTTGATAGAACATATCAGCAGTTCAGGCTCGGATTCATCGGATGTCCTACTATTTTCACAGTTGCTTGAGACATTGTCATCATAATATATTATATTTGCGTTGTACTTTAGTGTACAGTGTGTCATACTGTACGTAGAGAAGTAGGAAGGAGAGAGAGAGAGATAGCGAAATAGAGAAAGATGGCAGGAAAGAGAGATTTTACCATTCACTGTTTATGCAACTGATCTCGTGTCTATGTCTGTCTGTAGCACATAGTAACAAGTAGTGAAAAAGGGGAAAATTCGAATATCATCGATTTAGTAGTTAATTAAACTGTTTTATACATTTCGTGTGTAAGAGAAATTGAATCGTGTTTATAATCTTTCTGCATTGTATCTTCCAACAACGGGTCCCTTATTTTTTTTTTTTTTTTTTGGAAACCTTAATAGCAAGTCATGAATATTGCCATCATTATCGCTTAATGATTCTAGGTTTAATTGCTTCCTCGCTTCCAAAACTAAACAGTTAAGCTTTGCCAAAAGGGACTCGAATACTTCAACACTTCTATCAGCTCCTATAATTTTCCTCCACGAAATGCTCCGTAATAAGGTTGCTCATTAATGGCTTCTTAATGTGGCTGTTCGTGAAATGTCTCTGAGTGCGGTTGTTTATTAATTACGCCAATAAAATTATTTAGTAATTAATTTGCCTTAACTACTCCCTTTGCTTCCGACTTGCATTTCTGTTTGTCAACACAGCACGCGCACACATTTACATCCACATTCACACCTTCTTGCATCCAACATCCATACATTCACATCCATATCTATCCACACATCCACATCCATATCTATCCACACATCCACATCCATATCTATCCACACATCCACACTTATGTCGAACTGCATCCGTGTCCATATATTCAAGAGGTTCACAAAATTGTGAGTCAATTGTGGTCAAGAGAGATGTCCCTTCGCCTTACCGGCTTGAGGGGACTAGCTCTCCGGATTTATTTGGATTTTGTTATTTGCATAAGCTGATTTTGATTTTCGAGTCCATTATTTGACCTGTCGTCGTCCTAGTGATGTGCTGGACTGTGTTTCTTGATTGTGACATTTTGTTTCACTTCTACGGCTTCGGTTGATCCGCTGACTAACAGTCTTTTCTTCCACGCCGCCATTTTCATTCATCTCAGTCCAGTTTCTTGTTTGTGCAAGTTGACAGCGAGATGAAACATGTTCGTTGTGGCTAAACTTTTTGATGACTTGAGGCAGCAAAACTGTCTACATTTTGTTTGACATGTGACGTTTATCCTCAACATTCTTGATCTGTTCTTTCTGATGACTTCTCCGATGACAAGCAATTGCAGATCTAAACTCTAAATCTTGGGCGGTGAAACGTGTCGCCGGTCTCCTCAGACAAATCTGGTCTCCAGTTTTCTTCTGTCGCCAAGACTTTTTTAAAAACAATTTATGCAGTTATTTTAATTTCATAGACTCGTTGGATAATGAAGTACCGTATTCTTGAAGTTATTTATCAAATATCACTACAATTTTGTATTATTATTATTAGTATTATTATTATTCCGTTTCAATGCGTTATCCCTTTTTCTTTCCTGTCGTCTTGGTTGGTTTCTTTAATTTCTCTCTATCATGATTATTGTTGTTATAATTAGTATCATTTGTAAAGCGCCATGAGCCTGCTCTTAGGGCTGGGATATGGCGCAATAAAAATAACATTAAATATTAAATATTAAATATGCCTGATTGTGTATCTGAAGCTACAGTTCATCCTAACAGTACAGCTTTACACGAGCGTTTGCCGACATTTAAACTGTCATAAAAAACTTCGACAGACATTTATTTCTCAAGCGTTTATCCATATTTGGGAAGGGCTTGAAGTGACCAAGGGAGAGAACGAGAGAACAAACGAAAAATTAACTGACATGAAATACATGGAGTAGTTTCTAATTTTATGAATGATTTTGCACGAAACTTTAAACAGAGAGAGAGAACGAGCGAAGGATTAGCAGGTTTACAGTGGAGGAACGAGAATATGATAGTTATTCCGCCCTTTTGATCTCCTTTACATGTTTGTATTTCAAAGCGGTCAGGGTAGAACGGCCCATAGACGCGAAAGAATTGGAAGGGAGGTAAGCCATAAACAAAAGAACATTCATGTTAGACAACAGTTGTCCTTCTTTGCATGCTCCATGCCAACATGCACTTTGACCCGTTCTCATGTGGATGTGTCTTCGTGCGCAGGCGGAAACACACTCTCAATGTAAAGACAGCAACTACCCCTCTTGCTAGGATCGATTTACATTTACATGATTAACGGAACTGAAATTAAATTCGTGAAGGAAACATCAACTGCAAGAGCTCCACTCCTCAAACTCTGAAGTTGTCCTGCAATTCACGACTTTTAGCGAGACTTGATACCAGTTCTAATTTCGAGCTGCACATGTTTGTGAGGCGCAGTTAGAAGAGGGAATACACTCGCACACTAAGAATATAATCTTTTTTAACTGTGACTGTTGTCTCCCATCTATAAACGCTTTACAGCGAGCGATAAACGTGGGTCGTGACTGGAATATTTTACTATCTACCGAATATTTAAAAGAAAAAAATCCACAAAATGGTCGTTACCTTTGACACGAAACATCAAGATTTTCAAGCCTCAAAAAAAAAAAAAAATTACCACTAAAACTAAAACTATCGGCTGAGGGAAAAGGAAGAGTAAACGCCACCGTCATATCACACACACCTACACACAAGGCAAAAAAGCATGCACCACGAAAAAAAAAAAAGAACGCAATCAAAGAGCAAAGTCGAGTACTCACTCCGGGTAGTTCTTGATCTCCTTCAGGCGGGTCTGAAGGATGGCGCAGGTACGCAGATCGCTGGTGTCCACCACCCGCCGCCGGGTGACGGGCCGCGAACGACCCCCGCTCTCGTCCGCCTCGGCCACGCCTTCCAGGTGCGACAGCATACCCGGGGTGAGACCCAGCGAGGCGGAGGCCAAGGAGGCCCGTCGCCGCTGGCCCAGGTGTCTGCTGCCTGTGGCCCCGATCATCGTGCGGCCCTTGCTGCGGAGCCTGGCGCTCGCTGCAACACAGATGCATGCAACAGGTGAGCTTTTCTCAGCAGGTAAGTTTTCTGATGCACGTGGCTCTGACAGCCCACAGCCTCTCTGAAGACCTGTCAATGTGTGTAAAAGCCGTTCTTAATCGGGCAAGGTGATGAACTAACACACAGTTTTATCGTATTGGCGAATGTACTGGAAAGTAAGTTGGCACTGAGTATGTTGACTGAAATTGCAATGCCAGTTTTCTTTGTCGATTTTGTTCAAACCTTTGGCGTTGTCCTTTACAAAGGAGCAGGAGGTGAAGCGTGACAGCGCTGCAGAACTCTCTAGCATTGCATTTTCAAACAACTTTTTTTACAACAGTTTCCTTCCCTCAAATCCTACTACCAACATTTTAATGTGATGAAAAACTGCTGACTGGGAGAAAAAAAAATCTGCACTGTTACCAACAGTCAAAGTTTTGGAATATATTTCTCAAATCGATGACCATCTTAAGTCTAATATCTACGATATATAATTATAATATTTTGCGGCAGCAATATATTTACAACTGTGTTGTCTCTGATTTACTTTTTGATCGTTAGCATTCTTACCCGGATTTTTTGTGAAATAAAATTTGGAAAACAGCCGGTAAAGAGATACCCAAAACACCATATAAGCGCTGACTGACAAGAAAAAATGCAGAATTTTTACTAATAAGAAAAATCTTATCCATAAGCTTCATTGCAGCCATAGTTGTTGCTCAAAAGGCGCTTGATTTTAAAAACCTGTGCCACGAAAACCTGTGTACTACAGCGACGAAAAGAAATTGTCGTTGACGTTGAGAGAATAAAAGAGGAAAATAAAATGTTAGAAAAAAAAGTAAAACAAGCTGGAAGAAACTCGTTTCGAAAGAAAGATTGAAGGAAGGAAATAAAGGAAACAAGCACGAAAGCTAGATGAATAAAAGGAACATCAAACAAGAAAATTAAAAAAGAACGCTCGAAATCATCAATCAAAAAAAAAAAAAAAAAAACAGAAAAAGGAAAAAAACAGAAAAAAGAACACTGAATGAAAAAAAAAGACAAAAAACCTAAAAAGAGAAAGAACTAGAGAACAAACGAACGATAAAATAAAAAAAAGTATAAAGAAAGCAAAGAAGAAATAACAACTAAGAAAGAGCGGATAATGAAAGAAAAAAAGACAAAACAAACAAACGAACTAAATAACCTGTACTGTGTTGTTGTCAACTTGCGTTCTCACGTGTTTACACTTTCTCCATGCTCTGGTACCAATTCTGGTAATTGCGCGTTTGACCCGATGCAGCTACATCCGGAGAAAGAGAGACTCAGGACTGTGACCCTTGCCATGTCATCACGGCCTTAACGGCCTCGGGATCTGAAATGTGCACCAATGGCGTCGAAGTGAGCGTGTCATGTGACACGACGGCTACTACGGCCCTCTCACCGTCTTTCCACACTCACGAACTTCCCTTTTTGGTCGCTTCGTGTGCAAAACAGAACGCGGTGAACGTCAACAAGATCCAAAACTCTGCACTTCCGGTGGCCATAGCAGCGACAATGGTGGGAGTAGGAAGGAAAAGCCATCAAATCAACTGAGTTCGCAAAGGATGAGGGGGTGGGGGAGACAAGCAGGACAGGAAAGGTAGGGTGGGCGGGCAAAGATAGACTAGAGGTCCACAACGGTCTCGTAAAAACCTCCCAATACTTGTTTTTAATGTAAGTTTTTATAACGCCTGACTCCATGTCTGGATCCTGCCTGGTGTCTGGGTGAAATAACCCTCGGTTTCTCACAATAAACGGGTGCACTTGTGACGCCAGTAAAACTCCCCGCACGCTGTTGATGTGTTTGTATTTTTCATGTGACAGGGAGATTTGAACACCCACATTAGAGAATGAAGATTAAACGGGCTTCGTGGATGGACAAAATAACAACGGAATGGTTTCACCGTCACCACAACCATCATCATCGTCGTCGTCGTCATCATCATCATCATCATCATCATCATCGTCGTCGTCGTCGTTGACTATTGTGGTCCTCCTTGTAGTTTATTAAACGTCTGAAATGATGTGACTACAACCCAACCACACAGTCTTTCGTGTTTGTTATTTCTGTCCCAACATGTGTTCGTTCATCGACCAGTTGAGAGATCGACGTGGAAATGAGCACATCATGGAGCGTGTGTGAGAGAGAGAGAGAGTGAGTGAGAGGGAGACAGAGAAAGAGACATAACGAACATTATTGACTAAACCATCAGCCTATTTCAAGGGGTAAGTAGTTTTACGGGTACATAAAGAGATGGGATCTTGATACGTGAACAGCCTAGAATCCCCAGTAAAAACATATACACACTGTGAACAATTACAATAACACTTACTATCCAGTAAAGATACTCCCATTAGAGAAACATTTATGCAAATTTAAATGTTTTAAAAAGCAAATGGCGATAGGTTGGACAGATTTTAGTGTTTGTAGGGCTAAATAAAATAGCTTAAAATAATTAAAAAGTGTAAAAAAAAGGAATACAATAAAATAAAAAGAATAAAACAAAAATGAAAATACAACTCCAGTTCTAAACATTAAGAAATAAATACATACAAATGACTTACTTAAGTAAAATAAAATTACTTTAACATACAGTGCCAAGTCTAATATTAGAGAAATAATATATAAAATATATTTAAAAGATAACAAAATAAAGCCGCATAAAATCGAAAATTTTTAGAAATAAAGAAAAAAAAAGAAAATGAAAGGACATTATAGCCGAGTCAGGAAGCTACATGTCTCGGAAGTGTTGAAAACATTTTTTAAAAGGACTGAAACTTTAGGAAACGATTTCACCTTGCAGAAGCCATATATAACCAGTCGGCAGGGATCCTGCACTTTTAAAAAGACTCTACTTTGCGATCCAAATGAGGAATTGTATGGGCTTAGTATGTGGTAAATAGACAAAGCAGTTTACTCAACATATTATACATATAATGATCTAGTTTGTCACCTTGTCCCTGTATGTCAAGAGCTGTACCCAGGGAGAAAATAACCATATCATTTACTCAGTGGCTCCCCCCACCCCAACACATCCACACACACATATATCCCTCTCAACCTCAGCAACTCCAGAAAAGGGAGATAACGACAGAATAACTAGAAAGTCGTTGTTAAGCACAGTTGTCGATCATGTATCGTGCTTGCTACTTCGGCAACCGGTATTTTTCTGACCGTGCCTCTCCTCTCCTCCACAGATAGCCAGTGGCCCTACGTCCATGATGCCAGACTGTACGAATCCCACAGAGGCTGACAAGAAAAATGTCCACCAGCATTTGTGGACACGCAGAGGAGACTTTTTGACAGATGACTGCGGATGGAAGAACCGACAAAGGGAAAAGAGGAAGATGAAAAAAAAAATCCCTGATGGCAGACATTGTTTATTGTTTAGTCTCCCAGCATGTTCTTCTTCCTGGACCGTGAAAATGTTCCACATGGAAATCGATAACTTGGCAGAGTTCAAAGCCTCTGTCTGTCTGTCTGTCTGTCTGTCTGTCTGTCTGTCTGTCTGTCTGTCTGTTATATATATATAATACGTTTACGTCTGTAAGCTGTGTTAGATACTGGTTAAAACTAACAAGAATGAAACAACGCATACATCCATGGAAAACCTTAAAATTTTAGGACAATAGTCAGCAGCAAAGTTTGGGTTTGGGTGAAATGAGGCTGATAGTCCTGAAAAAGACGGTTCTGGAAATGTCTGGTCAAATTAAAGGGAAGAAGAAGTGCGCACTTTTATGAGATGTTTTAAACACATGATCATAGATTGTCACGGGCAAGAATGACATTACATCCCTAGTAGCAGTGATAAGATTAGTTTTCATAAATGATGTGCCACGTAAGGAGAGGTGTTTCGATTTATCAGATTAGTGGATTAATTGTAAATACACTGATGGTCTTTAGCTTTGTAGTCTCAGACATTCTGTAGCATACCCTAAGATATTCCAGCAATAATGTAAGTAAGACCTGCCATATGTGCTGTATCAATGATGAGGATAAACTTCGTTTAATATTATTATGTCCACGTCTGGTAGATCTACGAACAAGTTTCAATCCAAAATAATTACAGTACCTAATATCTTTAACCTACTGATGCTGATGTCAACAAAACTAAGATAGCTAGAAATGCTAGCTAAGTTGATATATTTATGATATATGTTAGAGTGATGTCACAACCACCTCGACCCCATATAGGCATGTCACATTATCAGCCTGACATGTCCTGTTATCAGCTTGAATTATTGTAGCTGATTGTAACCTGTCCTATTACTGTAATATTGTAGCTGAAAGTCTTACGGACAAAGTAGGAATTAGTTAAATAACTGTCGTTAAACGGACATTATTACAGCTGAATTTCTTTCAGAAAAAGTTCAGAAGTTTTCTCAATTTAATAGTTGACGGTTAACATTTGCCCGACACAAACAGGACATAAAGGAGAACCATGGCGAGGAATATCCTTGGTTTATTTTTTCTTTGCCATCCTCAAATGTTACTGTCATCTGGTTACAAAGAGCCACCTACAGCAAAGCTTACATAGTCTCAAGCGGTTCATCAATATTTCACGTGGGGCGGTAATGTAGCGGGTGATCAAGACAAGTGCTTTACCCTCTCCCCACCCCTTGTAACCACCCCTCTCCCAGACGTGTTTCGCTCTGCCCTTCCTCCTTTGTGCTGACACACAGGTCTATTCCTGACTACCGGATATCTACTGCCATTATCCTGCCGTGGGTTTTGTTGCTAAGCAACCCCTCACAGACTAGAAAGAAAAGAAGAAAAATAAACCATGACGGACAGAAAATGGCGATGGCAGGGTTCAAATAAAGTAGGAATGTCACGTGATCTGTTCTATTACCTTCCAATAAGGTAGACATTACAAAACCTTTTCTAGGACCTTCCGATCATTTAGTAGATCATGTTCTAGTACTGTCTAATGTACTGTATCGATGTTATGAAACCTGTTCTAGCATTTTCTAATCATGTCATGAAACATGTTCTAGTATTGTCTAATTATGTAGTGCTGTCATGAAAACTGTTCTAGTATTGTCTAATCATGTAGTGATGTCATGAAACATGTTCTAGTATTGTCTAATCATGTAGTGGTGTCATGAAAACTGTTCTAGTATTGTCTAATCATGTAGTGATGTCATGAAACATGTTCTAGTATTGTCTAATCATGTAGTGGTGTCATGAAACATGTTCTAGTATTGTCTAATCATGTAGTGATGTCATGAAACATGTTCTAGTATTGTCTAATTATGTAGTGCTGTCATGAAAACTGTTCTAGTATTGTCTAATCATGTAGTGGTGTCATGAAACATGTTCTAGTATTGTCTAATCATGTAGTGGTGTCTTGAAAACTGTTCTAGTATTGTCTAATCATGTAGTGGTGTCATGAAACATGTTCTAGTATTGTCTAATCATGTAGTGATGTCATGAAACATGTTCTAGTATTGTCTAATTATGTAGTGCTGTCATGAAAACTGTTCTAGTATTGTCTAATCATGTAGTGGTGTCATGAAAACTGCTCTAGTATTGTCTAATCATGTAGTGCTGTCATGAAAACTGTTCTAGTATTGTCTAATTATGTAGTGGTGTCATGAAACATGTTCTAGTATTGTCTAATCATGTAGTGGTGTCTTGAAAACTGTTCTAGTATTGTCTAATCATGTAGTGGTGTCTTGAAAACTGTTCTAGTATTGTCTAATCATGTAGTGGTGTCTTGAAACCTGTCCTAGTTCTGTCTAATCTAATCATGTATTGATGTCACAAAACCTGTCCTTGTACTGTCTAATCAAGTCATGAAACCTGTTCTAGCACCTTCTAAAAAAGTAGAGACTTTACTAAACCTTGTTATCAAGTAACA